>JAQQPU010000812.1:8320-22431 GCA_029168905.1 Artemia sp. Kazakhstan ARC1039
AGAGAGAGAGAGAGAGAGAGAGAGAGAGTAGTCAATCCGGACTTGTCCCCGTTAAATATAGGAACGGGGCCACAATTAGTGATAAGGAAAGAGTTAAAGAGAGGTGAGCAGAACATATTGAGAATGTGCTAAACCGAGATACAGTTGCAGGAAAAGATATAGAGGAAAATGAAAAAGTTTATGATACCTTGGATGTGAAGGAAGATTTGTTTTGCTAAGAAGAATTAGTGACAGTACTAAAAGGATTAAAAAATAATAAGGCTCCAGGTGCTGATAGTGTGGTAAATGAATTCCTTAAATATGGTTGTTCTGAGGTTAGAAGTAAGTTACTGAAGATTATGAATAGGATTTTTGAAAATGGGGAAGTACCTAACGATTTTAGGAAAACCTTAATTAAACCACTGTATAAGAAAGATGATAAGAGTGAGTGTCGTAATTATCGAGGTATTAGTCTGGTCTCTGTGGGTAGCAAATTACTTAGTAATATGATACTTTTTAGACTGAGAAGTGCTGTAGACAAAGTTTCAAGAGAAGAACAGTGCGGTTTTAGAAAAGGCAGAGGATGCTTCGACCAAATTTTCACTCTTAGGTTAATAATTGAGAAGTACCGTAGTTGTCAAACACCTTTGGTCCTTTGTTTTATAGATTATGAGAAAGTGATTCTGTTGATAGAAGAGCTTTAGCAAAGGTCTTATCCTTGTTTGGTTTACCCGACAAATACATTAAAATGATTAGTTCTATGTTCGAGAATAACACTTCTGCGGTTAAGGTAGGAAATGAGGTTAGCAGCTGGTTTTGTATTAATTCAGGAGTTTAGTAGGGTTGTTTTCTATCCCCCTTTATATGGATCATTTTGATGGACTTTGTCTGAAGGAGCACAGGAAAGGCAATGAGAGACCACGGAATCAAATGGGGCGGAAAAACTCCCCTGGACTTAGCTTATGTTGATGAATCAAGAATCCTAGATGAAAGTGTGAACAAAATGAATGAACTTTTAGAGGTTTTGCGAGTTCAGGATGCTAAAATGGGTTTGAAAATTAATGTTAGGAAGACTAAGTCACTAAGGCTAGGGATAAGTGAAGATGAAAAGGTGACGTTGGGTAATGAAATGATTGATCAGGTGGGCAGCTTTCCTTACCTTGCTATATTATTAGTAAAGACGGTGGGAGCAGTGAAGATCTTAAAAGTAGAATAGCCCAGCTCAGGGTGTTTTTTCACAGTAAAAAAACGTTTGGAAGAATAGGAAGATAAGTCTGCAAACCAAGATTAGAATACTGGAAGGTACAGCGATGAATGTGTCAAATATGGCTCTTAAGCATGGGCGCTCCGGATGGCGGATGAATATTTACCAAATGTTTTCCAGATTAATTGCCTATGGCTTGTTCTGGGTACCCGGTTTACTGACCGTATTTCAAACAGTAGGCCATACGAAAAATATGCTTCAATCACGCTTTCTAGGGCTATAATGAAAGAAAGGTTGAGATGGCAAGGGCATGTTCTGCGGATGAAGGAGGACAGATTGCCGAAGATTGTCCTTTTCGGCCAACCGCCTTGGGCTAAACGGAAAGCAGGCCAACCTCGTCTGGGGTGGGAGAATGTCCTAAAGAAAGATTTAAAAGAAATGGGAACTTCTTTTGAGGGTGTAAAGAGGGAGACTTTGAACAGATTGGGATGGACGAGGGGCGTGCGTAGCTGTGTTGGCCTCAGGTGGCTTGGTGCTACGGTGAGTTGTTAATAGTAGTAGTAGTAGTATTACTATGACTTTGATTACGTATTCATTCAGCTGAATCCTATTGGATTCAGCATAAAAAGTCAATTTTGATGTATTAATTATTATTAAAATTCATTTTTTTAGAGTTTTGATTGCTATTGGGCCGAGTCGCTTCTTACTTACACTTTGTTACCACGAACTGCTTGATAGTTGTAGGAAGGATTTTTATTTAAAATCTGATTCTGGTTATGAGTCAAGACAAGTTAAAAGCTGCAAGTAGAGTTAATCTACTGCACGTCATTAACTCTTTTAAGCTGGGTTTCAGTCATGTTGATTGACCTTATTGGGGGTCTGCTAGGCAGTGCTTTCATTATCTCCAAATTTTGACGATTTCCATGGAATTGCCCCAGACAAAATTAAACTGGGTGCTGCGAAATCTTCCCGAAAATTAAATATGGAGAGTATTTTGCTAAGACGAGATGCAATTGTAATTTTCGTTGATGCTAATTTTTGGGCAAATTTCACAGAACCAATTTTCTTATGGGGAAATAAAAAAAAAACGGTTTTATTTTCGCGAAAATTGGGGAAACATCGAAAACTTCTGGAATAGTGGAAGCACTGAATACTACCGATGCTGTCGGTGTTTATTGCCGTCATCGCGACAGAGAAGTTTTATAACTATGCTAACTTTAAGGAAAATGACCACAAGAACCTACTGACTGTTCATCGCTAGCGAACGAACACACATCTAGAAAGAAGTTTGAATTCTAAAAAGAAACATTTTTTTGAAAATTTTGTTCGGTTGTTGTTTCAACATCCATTCTTAATTAGAAAAGGTAAGTGGGAAGGTTTAAGACAAATCATAAAAAAAAACAATTTTTACGGCACTCTCGGTCCAAACGGAAACTCTCCGTAATGTAATTTCTCGGATTAATAAAAAGTGTAAATGTGCACTCCTACCTTTGGATAGAAGGTGTATACAGGGTGTTTGCTTCGAAGTTTTATTTAAAAAAAAAAAAAAAAAAAAAAAAAAAAAAAAAAAAAAAAAAAAAAAACACCCAACCTTTCATAACTAACAAACAGATTTGTATTTGCAAAAAAGGATGAAACTTTGTAAAACTAACTTAATTTTATTTAATTGAAAATTGAATTTCAATTAAAGTTTAAGATTATTTAGTGTTCTAAACAGGCATATCCTTTTGTTTTCATAGTGCTTTTATTAATTATAAAATAGAGCTAGTTTTGCATGTTGAACGTTCTTTTAAAAATAGGGCCAAATGTTGAAAAGAAAATCCTTTTAGTAAAAGTGGTTCTTTTATCTTCGGCCCAAGGGTAAGGCTAAAGCAAAAAAAAGAAAAAAAACAGGATACAAATAAAAATTTATTTAGATTTAACCATTAGTGCGCGAGCTAGATCATAGTAACACATGTTTGAATCTTTTGACTCTGTTGCGCCGTAGTCGTTCGTGTTTTGGTGTTATCCACTGTCAAGTGACTCGAGCATTACGTAAAAATCGAATAATGTCAGTTCATCATTGTTGCAGGTATTAATAAGATATTTTGACTGACCAGATCATGTAAAGCCTTCATTAGGAAGGAAACACTTTGCGCTATAGTTCACAAGTAAATAGGTCCCTCATATTTAGCGCACCCGGTATTACCGCTTTTTACAAGTTACCCCGTATCTTCTAATACTATTCATGATTTGTTTGTGGTCAATGGTCAATTTGTATTTATAGGATCACTTGTTATTGGAGGATCAATAAATCAGAGTGGATTACTCATAGTTAGAACAACTCACATTGGCCAAGATACAACCTTGGCACAGATAGTTCGCCTCGTTGAAGAAGCACAAACTTCAAAAGCTCCAATTCAACAACTAGCTGACAAAATTGCTGGCTATTTTGTACCTGCTGTGGCCTTACTATCTTTAGCGACTCTGACAGGATGGATTATAGTCGGTTATGTTGGCCTTGAGTACCTCCCAATAACAGTAAGAAATCTTTAAAGCCTCGCTTTGCTTACACCTGTCTAAGTTCTATCGTAGATCTGTCACCCTAACCCCTTTTTATTTATCTGTCTATTTATGCTAATACTTTTTTGTTTACCCTTGTCCATGAATGCATTGAAATTCTTGTCAGGAAAGGATTCTTAAATCCAAGCGCAGACTCACGGGAAGGAGGGAACTGAAGCGCCTTCCTCCCTTCTAGATAACTCGTCTTATAAAAACGCTTCAAACAAGCTTTAAAAAAAGAATCCACGTTGCGCTAGTTTTTATGGTCTTAATTGTTTTTTTTTTTTTTTTTTACAAAAAATGTTTTTTTTACAAATTGTTTTTTTTACAAAAAAAGCTCTTAAATATGATAGACTTGCCGTTAAAAATAGGGACTTTACTTGCAATAATGTTTAGAACTTGTGACAATTGTTTTATGTTTTATTTTGTTTAATATTCGTAGAACAAAAATGAAAAACATTGACACACAAGGCTCCTCCCCCACAAACGAGATTGTGTCATAACAAAACAAAAGACTGTTGGAAGCAAAACGATCCTTGATTTTTGAAGGGCACTTAGTGCAAAAATCTCCTTCTTCTCCTCCCTGCAAGAAGGAAAAAGGTTTAAGTTGAATTTAAAGTTATTTTTATCTCTGCAAACTCATGGCAATTGATAGCCCAATTTCAAAAACATATAGACCACGTGGCGTGTGCCATGCGTTGCGTGGTGTTTTTAATGAATGGCGCAAAGAGGCGTGGCGTGATGACTAAACGACTTATAGAGGGTGAGTGACCCCTTGACTTATAGTGAAGTATACTAGAAATTTTAAGTCAATGCATCATATTTGTTTGAAGGAATTAAAAACAGTGTCGTATAATTGTGTATTCTCTCATCTATCTTTCTTGCGAAATGGACGTAATAACTCATGAAGTGTTGCATCTTCTATTACCACCGGCGTTATTAACTCATATTCAGTTGACACTTCTTTAATGAAGTCTTAAAAGAAGATAAAGCTAACACGTTAGTGATAAAAAGTTTAAGTCTCTAAGGAAGATGTTACAACAAGAAAATTCCTACAAAAAAAAAAAAAATATTCATTTAAAGAAAAAAACCTTCTGCCTGATTCCATTTTTATCAAGGTTGTTTTATTAGTTGCTGTTGTCAACCAATCAGTTTTCATGTATATTAATGGAAGCTCTTTGTAGCAAAGTTGGTTCCTATTTGCTGGACATTTTATTGCTAAAACAAAGCTTAAACCCCGTTGATGAATTATTTGGGGTTAATTCATTTTTTCAGCTAAGTAGGTGATTTATGAGGAGCATATAGGAAATATTTGGAAAAGTCTTAAAAGTTTTGCAATTTTGGGATGGCGAGCATAGGTTTGAAGCCTCGTCTTCCCTGGATGTGTGCCTGATTTTAACCGTCTTAGGGATAGCGTGTCCGAATGATTTTAAATTATGAATTCTTGAATCCCTGTTTTTTGTTTTGTATGCTGGATCAGCAGATTATTTTTGTATTTTTATATAAATTATTTTTAAATCATTTTTATTTTGTTTAAATAATTCCTTTTGGTGTTAACACAGGTTATTGAGGCTTACTCAGATTTCTCACTCCCAGCAAAACACATAGGCCATACTGACCCTCAATTACATTTGCTATCTAACAAAACTCGTCCGCACGGATTATTTTGAGCAACGTGATTGTATTGGATAACATTCCATCCGTGCTTGGATTGGATAACGTCCGGCCCGTATAATGTCGTTAGAAATCGTCGACCATTTCATCGGATGGCTTTTGAGGTTTGCAATTATGTCGATAGCTGGTGAAACCTAATAGATAATCTGTGGTGCTGCCTTAAAGAGGCTTGAGAAACCACTGGCACAAGCGATTAATGGGTGCTCAATCGATTTCCTTCTGGTACATGCCATACAGATTAATGAAATCGATATAAATACATGTTCAACATAATAACGGAAATGTCGGTAATGCATTTATGTGACAGCGAAGAGAATATTCAACTTTCCAAAAAAAAAAAATACAACCATGTTTTGGGAAAACATCCCATGTTTGGGAAAAGTTAAGATAGGACAGTTTTGCGTGAATGAGTGGATTTAACTCTTTCATTTTCCTCCTCTCTCATTTTCTGTTGATGTCGCAGAGCTCTCGCTTTAAATCGAAAAAAGTCATGCGGCAGAAGTGCCATAACTCTTCAAGGATTTTACAGAGATCAAGGGAAAACACCCATCTCAACTTAGGTCGCTTTACTCAGTTATTGAATATTATTCCCAAATTAAGATGAGGCGTTTTGTCGTGAATTTGGAGGCCGAGGAAAAAAGTAAGACCAAAGGATTTATTTCGAAATAAGACTGAATATTCATTAATATTCAAAGACAGAATATTCATTAATTTAAAGACAGCTTTCATAGTCTTAGATAAAAATCGCAAACTAAATGTCGCTGTCTTTTACAAGCCTAGTCCTAAGGCATTTTGTTATAGGCACTGGTAAAAAACGATACTAATTAATTATTAAATCGATTAGTTCTGCAAGGAACTAGCACTAATTTGTTCTTCTTTCTGGTATTAACTACTGAGTTGGCAGCAGGGGGTGGAAAATGTCGGTACTTGGGGCTAGCAAGGAGAAATTGCCCGGAGAAATCAACATCGAAGTTGATTCTTTTTTGAAATTGTTATTTGATTTTGGTCGTTTAGCCTAAACACGGATGACTGAGCTTTAAATGTATGTCCAAAACTAATGGAGGCTGTTGTTTCTTGCTGAAACTGAAACTGCCTTACCCAACTTAAAAACTAACTGAAAGTTATGCCAGCTTTGCCTCTCACAGAGACCGTCTGTCTTGGCTTTACTCTATTTAGCCATGACTCTCTAGTTTGTATTCACTTCCACCAAGTTGATTTTAATTCAAGAATCGATTCCGTTGAATTAAAACCAATTTGGTGGAAGTGAATAAAAACTTGAAAGCTGTGTCTAATTAGAGTAAAGCCACTATTTTGATACGGTATTATCTTACTAGTATATTTCGTCTTGGGTTTGCCTTCAAATGAACTGCAGTGGAGGTTTTTTTTTATACATCCTTATAAAAAAAAGAAGAACTTCATTTCACAGAGATACAAAAACACAAATACAACATGCCAAGGACTCTAGAGGCTTACGCTTGTCCTAAAAGTTAACGGCCACATTGGCAAAACCATGTAAATTACATTAAACACAGATTGAGAGCTTGTTAAGACTATTCTGTCTAATTCAAGTTTTTTTCTACAGGAAATGGACATGCACGGTTTCAATTATACAGAAATAGTGTTCCAATATGCATTTAGATGTGCGCTAACTGTCTTAGCAATTGCGTGTCCTTGTGCTTTGGGTTTGGCCACTCCCACTGCTGTAATGGTCGGAACTGGAGTCGGAGCTCTGAATGGAATTTTGATTAAAGGCGCAGAAGTACTTGAAAATGCACATAAAGTGAGTAAATATTGTTTATCCCGTGTTTTGATAAATGCACTCTGGGGAAGGGGGAAACTAAAATCTCTAATCTTGTTTGGAGGAGGGAGGTGAGGAAATGAGTCTAGCGTCAGGCTTTTATTAAACTTTTGGCCAAAAAAGAAAGAAAGAAATGTAACATAGGGAAGTCGCGATTCAAGAGCTGTTCGGCAAATAGTGAAAAGGTTGTTACATGTATGTTGTTCCAAGTTTTCTTTGATTTTTAGTATCAGTGTTTCTTTTTTTTTCGGGGGGGGGGGGGAGTGGTGGAGCTTCTTCCCCTCAGTCCCTCTGTGGGTATGTAACTGATTTATTAAGTAAAAAGGCTGTGCAAATAGTAGTCTGTTGCAACAACTGATAAAAACCCTATTAAGTTCAAATAAAAATATTGACTAATACAAGACTGAACGGAAATAACTTGGTAAAATAACCTATCGCCCTCATGAGTCATAATCTTAATAAGAACTAACTATACGAATGATGGGAGATTTTAAAAAAAAGATTGAGTATTGCCCCTCCTAAGTAATTAGTTTCCATCAATAGTGATTTACAAGGCAGTTTTAAAGCATATTTGTAAGTTTTCGAATATGTAAAGAAGTGACTCATTTTCAAAAGTTACTACAACTAAGTTAGACAACTTAATAGAAAGGATGTCTTATTGAATAGGTACTTACGTATTATAGTGACCACACTGTTGTTCTTGATCTGTTGTAAAACCGGCTTCTCTGCGTGCACTCGGAGATAATTAACTTAGCCTGAGTGAGATAAGTTACTATGCAGGTATATTTTAAGTAAATATTTAATAAATAGAGTTGGTTACGCTAGGTATTTAATAGAATGCGTTCCGAGTGTCCGGCCTACCATAATTGTCCGTTTTATTTTTCGTAATTTTGTTATTAAAGTATTATATTTTCATCATATTTTGGTGTATATCATTAGGATTAATAACGTCCCTTTGGGTGTGGTTGCTATAATACGTAAGTGGCATTAAATGTTTGGTTGTACTTGGTCCATCAAGAGCCCAACGTTTTTTGGTTGAATGTCCGTCATTCAAAATTGACTAGGATGGAATTAACAGGGAAAGGAAGCTGCACAAATTTACATTCACACGATTTGATTCTAACATAAATCAAATAAAAGTAAACGCAAAATAAAAAAGACTTACAAAATAAGTAAAAGCCAGATATTTTAGGACACTTAATCACTAAGTTTATGATCAGATAGAAGATTGCTATAATTTGAATTTAGTGCTTGTGAGATGTGCAGTAAATTTAGATGAGTGCTTGTGAATTTAATGCAGTGCGACAAGCTTGTTAAAGCTTACCGTATTTTGGTACTAATAAATAAATAAACGTAGTATTTTTTGAACTGGTTGCCTTGGGGAGTTTTTTTTCATGCTTTAATATTTTATACTTTTTGAATATGTCCCCAAATATCAGTTCCCTAATAACTCTTTATCGGTTTTAGTTTTCTAGTTCAAAAAGGAAGCAAATAACATTCGTTAGTTTGTTTCTCTTTTATCTTAATTAAGTTGATCAAAAGAAAAGAAGGTCTCTGTCTCTAAAATGGAATCTCAGAACTTTCTTTTGTGTTTTTCAATGACCTTTTTTTTCTTTGTTGAGATTTGTTTTTTTTGTAACTCTGACCAGAAACTAAAATATTTTCATAAGTTTGAGAAATCCTGTTAGTGATAAGTCGTACTCATTAATAAATTTAAATGAAAAAAAAAACTGAAAATGTTAACGAAAACGTATTGAACTTATAAAAAAACTTCTTGGAAGCTGGTTGATATTTGCGGAAAAAGTTTTTTTTGCCATGTGTGCTATAACTTTATTCCCAACAGCTTAGTTTTGAGGGAAGCTCTGATAAGGAGTCAAATTTTACTTCTACAGTTCCGTTCCATGTCGTCTACCGAAGACGCATTGAGCCATTAAAAAAAAACTTTTTGAAAACTGGCGCTTACTTGCAAAGAAAATGCTATTTTGCTATTTTTCTTCCCATCTTCTGCCTCACCTTATTTTTAAGCTAGGCTCTGACAGAAGTTGAACTTTGATAGGCGAATCTCATGTCAGTCAATGAAGTTTTTTTCCTTCTTTTTTTTAAAGTAAATTTCTCTTCAGTTTTATTTCGGGTAAGAGTTGAAACTTCGTATTCTCACCATTGAATTTCTTTTTGTATAAATGGAAGCTTTTTGTTTGGAAGATTTTTTATAGACAGTACTAACTTGTACTTGCAGCAGGTCTAGACGTTCTTTTCGCCTTACCTGACATCTGAAATTGAGATGTTATTTTGGAATTTATTTAACTATAAGTTCTCCAGACTCACCGTGGTAGAGCTTGCAGAGTCACATCACTAAATCTCACCCTAAGTCAAAGTTTTGGTGACACCTTGACTCAAACCCCATTCTGAAAGATTAGAATACATAATAACTACTATTCATATTAATCTCTCAGATAAGTATTCGAAGAAAGGTGTATTTCAAGGAAGTTTTTAGGAAGATTTTGCTTTCAGTCAGACATGTCAGCTGGAATTGACTTAAAATCGCTTTGTCGTTTTTGATTGATAATATGTGCTGCTTTCTGGCAGAACCTTGCTTTATTCAGAACTCATCTGTGCTGCGAGCAATGTGTCTCACCCTGCGTGAGACATCATATAGTGATTTGAAGTATTACACCTTTGAACACAATGTTAAGACAGTTTACCAGCATTGAAAACAGGGCGGTGTCGTCATCGAAAACTGGATAATGATATAATATCTCAAATCTGAATATTATTTGTACGATCGAATACTTTTGAGCCCCAATAACTACAATAACAGAGAGGAATCCCCGAAAAAAGATAAATTTATTGTAATTAACAGAATAGATTATCAGTAATATAATGAAAGGTAAATGAGTGGACGAAAATTGAAATGAATGTAATAATTGGAAGGTAACCGTCTGCCAGACTTTATTTCATTTTCAAAATTAAAAATGAAATAGCAATAGTAACGAACAAATGGTCAATAGTAATATGAGAGACCGTGACATCGCTTTTGCGGTTTGTCTGAGCCTTAGTCTGATAGTATGAACACTAAACTGTTTAGTTCGCCGAAAGGTCATTTTAATAGCGGGTCTGAACTCTCCGTGGTAGACGGGGGCACAAGGGGGTACAAAGATATGACAGAGCGTTTTGGCAAAGGACCTCTGTAGCGCATGATGACTCCAAGATACTTGTTCTGTTTGTGTGTCCGAAATTAGGGTTATTTATTAGTTACTGAAAGTGGCTTTCGTCACGACCAAGATAGCTGTTCATCAAAATATTGCTGTTGTTGTTGTTTTTTTTGTTAATAGTACATATTCTGAACTGTAAAAGCTCTCGGAAGAAAAAAAAGATTCTTTGCAAATTTTTGATTCGTCCAAATATTCTTGTCGCAACTCCACGAGTTGAAATCTGCTTCTTTCAAACATGGTAAATTTTAATCCTGTTAAACGGAGTAAAATCTGTTGCATTCAATCACACTTAATTTGATTATTTTTGGAAGGAATAGGAAAGTTTACTTTCGGTCGTGAAAGCATGAATTATCCCATCTTTAATGCAGGTATCCTTTTTATGGTAGAACGCATAGATCTTTGTTGTGAGTCATTAGAGCCTTTCCGAAATCTCTTGCCAATAAGTAATGCTTCACAAAGCAGCATTCAGAGCGACTGAAAAGACTCATAGGTCTAAATTAAATTGAAAATGAAGCTTTGTATATTTAAAATAAATATATTTAGTCACCTACTGTAGCATTTAGTCACCATTTACATTTCACTTATCAGTTTTACTCTGCATGTAGGTTGTAGGTTTTGAGGTATGTTTTTTTTTTATTTCATTTTCTTAGACCTGTATCTATTTTTTTGTTGTATTTGCACTGAGGACGGCTGAGTGGAGATCTTGGCTTAATTATTTGCCTTCTTCCTTGTTCTCACTGTCTGTGCATTTTTTTCGTTTGTCGTCGTTTGTCGCCGTTGTTGTCTCTCATGTCTATCCTTTTCTCTTATTATTACGCTTATCTTATCTTTTCTTTTCTCTTATTATCTTTTATCTCTATATCTTTTCTTTTCTCTTATTATTGGGCTTAGCTAGTGTGGTCTCAGAACTTATTGACGACAGAATAATAATAGTAATACTGATAATAATAATAGTATTAATGATAATGATAATAATAGTAATAGTAATAACAATAATAATGATAAAACAAAACTGCCACAGAAGGACAACGAATTTGTAGAGGGTGGATGGCTTAATGTTTTCCCGATTTATTGGAGTTGGATTCGTTTGGGATTCGTTTGTGATTTTTAAAATCTCCTGCAAGTAAATACGAAATTAGTGTTTCGTATACTTTAAAGGCTCAGCTTTGAATCATGTCAAAATAAAAAATGTTATGTATTTTGATGGAACAATGTTATTTAGTTTATTTCTATTTATGAAACATTCATATTTACGTGGTTGTATATCTAAATTTATTCATTTCAGCACTAGATACTCTAGGCTACTTGGGTAGATACTTTTGTAAATCTATACGAAAAAAATAGTTTATTTAATTCAAAAGAATGCTGTATATCCAAGTTTAGCAACTTTAGCAACAGAGGTTTGAAGCATCTCGGTTATGCTCTGCTATATATCCGTAAAAAAAAAAAAAAAGACACAGAAGAATTTGCTTCTTTATATGTGTTTGAATGTACAAGGAGAAAAGTGATTTTATAATTCAAAATTGATTCTAGATGGTTAAGATTGGATCTTCAAAGTAGATACAGCTAGAATAGATCTCATTGTTGGATAAATGCTTATCCTTTCCGTTAATAGAAGTCACTTTTCCATGGTAGGATGCCCTGATCTCTTTTGCGATTCAGCGGAGCGTCTAAACTTAGTTCTAACAAACAAGGCCTTCTCTAAAATATCTCAAAGAGCTTATAGAGTTGATTTTCATTATAATGTAATAATTGTATTATCTACTGAACTTTATCTTTCGTCGGTATTAGTATTTAGTGATACATGCACTAGGGAAAGTCAAACTAAGAAAAAGGTATTATTTTAAAGATAAGAATTGATTTAGTTAAAAAAAAAAAGGAATCTGGTTATTTCAAATATACGTTCGGCAGCAAATGTGACGTTAAAAATTACGTAAAAAAGGAAGAAAGAAATGTTAAACATTTATGGTATGCTCAGATACACTGGTGAACAGCCTTTCAACATATAAAAATGCTCATGAAAAACGGTTTGGTGTTAATGCCACAAAGATTAAATATTCGAAATCAGAGCTACATATGTGATAGAGATAGGTCTATTTTGCATTGCTGAAAGGATTTCTAATACCCTGAGATGGTTTGGCAGAGCACCACCACATTTGTTTTATATACACCTTTTCTTGAAGAAACTAACGGTTTACATGCATGTAGAAGTGGGACTGAAATACAGTCGGTTAGACTTACTTTCCCATAGGAACAGTGAATTGTTGTTAGATTTCTTAAATTAGTCTTACAATATTTTACTTGTCTTGGTTGGCTTTAATATAGATCCTCGATTTAGTAACTACCTGTGCCAGAGTTTCTTAGCGTCTTGGATAGGCAAAGTTAAATTCTTATTCACGGGCTATGAAATGGTTTTGGTTTCATCAAACTTAAGTAAATAAGGTGCAACATGTGGACTCCACGCCTACTGCGCGTCTTTATGTAATAATCTAGAACTGATTAGTACGAGCTTTTTCAAGCTGTGGCTGTTACGTCGAACAGATGCATCCTCCCCCTCCCTGGTGACGCGAGCAGAGAGCTGAAGCTGCATCTCATAGTTGATACCCCCCCCGGAAAATACCCCCCCCCGCCCCGTGGAAAATACCTCCCCCGGAAAATACCTCTCCCTAAAAATACCCCCCCGAGGAAATTACCCCCTGTGGAAAATACCACCTCGTTTTTTTCCCCGCAGGGAGAAGGAACTTTGGTACTTATGTAGTGTACGCCACTCACTCAAGTTTACGCTGTGTAAAACTCGAGAACAAACCGGTTTCTTTGTTAGTATCTTCGTTACTTTAGAAATACTTTTGGGCTATATATTTGTACATTGCGGAGGGGGGGGGGGGGAGTAAAGGCGGGTCTGTATGCAAAATGTGTTGGGTACAATTTATTCTGCATATTATGAAGTAAGAATTGTTTTCTGACTTCAAACTGTACAAATACTTTATCCCCCCCCCTCTTATGTGCAAATATATAACCCAATTTATATATTTCCCATTTATTCTGTCACTTGTCTTTGTCTTATCTCGTGCTAAGCCGAAAGAAACTAACGAAGAAACCGGTTTGTTCTCCAGTTTTACACAGTGTAAACTTGAGTGAGTGGCGAATAATACAGAAGTACCATAATTCCTTCCCCCTACGGAAAAAAAACATTATTCAAATAAATTTCTCAAATTTGGAAAGCCTTATTTTCCACGGGGGGGGGGTAATCGTGAGGGGAGTAAACGCCTAGAACCAAAAATGACTAATCAAACATTAAAATTAAAACTCTATGAGGTTAGAAACAACAAATAAGCTAAAACAGTTTTGGATATCAAAGGATTGATGAACTTTGTTGGTCAAGGACGAACGCCTCTTTATTTTTATATTCTGTGGGGTTTATGCTTCGTAAAGACAGGGAAAGAAAATTTATTTTAGCCTTGATTTGTTTCTCGTTTTCGTTTGCCAAAGTAAGTTCGGAAAACAACCATAACTTTCCGTCATAATCTATTTAAATTCTTTTATCAATACATCTAAATGTATTATATAAGTTACTTGGAATAGCTAATATTTTGAACATTATATTTTTTTCAGAAACAAAAAGATCTACTTGTTTTGATTAACAATCTATCAAACTCTAACATTCTGGCTATATAGACTCTGGAATGGTTAATGCCAAACTTAT
>JAQQPU010000812.1:42267-67398 GCA_029168905.1 Artemia sp. Kazakhstan ARC1039
CCCCCCCCCCCCCCCCCCCCCCCCCCCCCCCCCCCCCCCCTACACTTTGAAAATTACCTTCTTATTTATATTTCACAGCTATTTTCTATTTTAGCTATGTGCTATATTAAACCAGCAACTGGTCCAATAAATACGACCAACAAACTGGTGCCCTAATTATATAATCTTGTTTTGAAATGTCTAAGAGCGAGCGTGTCTACACTATTTTATTTCCGAGTAGGGTTCATTCAAAACTAAGCTTCATGTGGTCAGTACCCGTTTGTTATTGTTCTTGTGAAGAATTCGTTGTAAACTATGAGTTTTGTATATTGCCTTTTTTAGTAGCTGGGAAAGGAAATGTGTTCTAGGGTTTCAAGGGGTTTTGGTCAGCAGATTCTTGACGTTGTTGAATAGTTTATGGGATAACTAGTCCCAGTGGAATGTATGGGACTGTCGTGAACAGGAAATGTAAGTGATTGGTTTATGGGGTTTCTAAGCGGGGTAGTTTCACCATGGAGTATGGGAGTGATTTTCTAAGTGAGTTTCTACGTGTTTCTTCAGTTCTTCTCTTGCCGTGTCTGAGTGAAGTCATTGTCTACTACTCGTTTAACTATGAGTAAAAAGCGACAACAAACTTTGGATTTTTTTTCGGTGAAAATGCGGAAGAAAAATGAAGAAACTTTAGTGCAAGAAAATGGCAATAGTGTCAGCGCCCAAAGTCTCGGGTTAGTTGAGATAAATTCCCCCACCTGTGACATAATTTCGGAAACAAGCGGAACAATAAATGGCTCAGATCAACATGAAAGTTCGGTCTGCATCGCTGAACCCCTTGCGGGTTCCAGTAGCAGTCAAGAAACTCTCTCAGATATCTCTAGGACGCGTCACGACAAACCAGCTCAACCTATTCTTGAGAGATATCCGGCTTCCATTTCTAACGGAAGGAAATTCAGTGCACATTACTATAAGACTTATGAATGGATTGAATACTCAAAAAACTTGAATTCCGTGTTTTGTTTTGCTTGCCGCCATTTTTCTATGGGGACTCTAAGGGCTGGAGAAACTGCTGGAAAAAGGGCTTTCATTGAGTCAGGATTTTGCAAGTGGAAAGACAGTTCTGCTCTATTAAAGCAACATGATGGTTCTGAAAGACATAGGCATTGTATGTCAGCATGAACGGAATTTAAGATAATGAGTACTGATACTTCGAAATCTATAGCGAATGCCTTAATTCAATCCAGATCTCAAGAGGTTCAGGAAAATAGAGATCATGTGAAGTACATTTTTCGCGCTATTTGCTTTCTTGGCCGCCAGGGTCTTGCTTTGAGGGGTCATGACGAATCAGAAACATCTGCAAACCGGGGTAATTTGGTTGAATTGATGGAGGAAATGTCTAAAGGCGACGAAAAGCTGAAGGCCAAGTTACAGCGCCGATATGGTCACTATTGCAGTCATCAGTACCAAAATGACGCAGTTACACTGATAGGAAATGCCTTGCGCCAAGATATTATTTCAGAAGTAAAATCAGTTAATTACTTTGCTATTCTTGTCGACGAGACAAAAGACGTTTCTAGAAAAGAACAATTAGCGATCCTACTCAGGTACATATCAAATGGAAAAGTAGTGGAGCGACCAATCGGCTGCTATCACATGCACAAATTAGACGCCGAGAGCTTATCCACCTCGATTTGTGAAACTATAGAAAAGCTTGGTGTAGATTCGATGCTGTGTATTGCCCAATGTTATGATGGCGCATCCGTTATGAGTGGGGAATTTAACGGAGTTCAAGCAAAGTTTAGGGAGAAGGTGCCTCATGCAGTTTATGTACACTGTCACGCCCACAGATTGAACTTGGTTTTGACTGACTGCCTAAAAAATATCAGTGAACTTTCTGAATTTATCTCTGTGGTGCAAAGACTTTACGCATTTATATCATGCAGCAATACTCGTCACGAGCTATTTGTGGAATCCCAGCGTATTAGCGGGCAAAAAGTCTTGGAGCTAGAGAGGACCGTCCAGACTCACTGGTTTTACGCAGTCCGCTCTATTTCGAAGGTGAAGGCCAGATTTGATTGTATTGTTGCTGTGCTTGCCGCAGTCTCTGATAGTTCCAACGGCGAGGCAGCGTGTGAAGCAAAAGGACTACTGGACAAAATCAACTCTGTCTCTTTTGTTTCAACTTTACACATAATGGAAAAAGTATTAGTCATTGTAAATTGTTTATCAGAGCAACTTCAATCCGGAAGTTTGTTGATTTATAAGGCACTTGCACTGATTTCTGGGACATATGAGACACTCCAAAAGCTGAGAAATGATAACGAATGGAACAACTTAAGCAAAAACATATCTGAATTCTTAGCTTTAAACGATATCCAGGAATCGAAATCTCCCCAATCTAAAACCAGTGCTCGAAACAAGAGAAGTCAAGCCATTTCCATTCGTCTCAAAGCCTTTCTTTCAAACTCAACAACCGGTAAACGCAATATCAGTCAGCCAGTTGAATCAGACTGCGGTAAACTTCTGTACTTTGAGGTAATAGATCGTTTCACGAGTGAGATGGACCAACGTTTCATGCAGAATATGCCTCTGCTCGACGCTTTATCTGCCTTCGACCCCTCAAGTTCCAATTTTCTCGAAATTTCAAAAGTGGAAAGAGTTATGTGTCATTATCAAGAGATTCTCGGTGTTGACGACCATGCCATAGAATCCCAGCTTTCTCTTGCGAAGCTGCATCTGTCAAAAAGTGACATTTCAAAAATGGATCTTCTTCGAGCTATCGAAATCTTATCCGACCTCCCAGTTGCCTATTCTGCAGTGCTAAAACTGATGAAGCTAGTTGCTACTTTGCCTGTGACCACTACCAGTAATGAACGATTCTTCTCGGCATTAGGGCGTGTGAAAGACTATCTGCGATCGACGATGGGAAACGACAGACTCAGTGATCTCATGATAATGGCCGTTGAAAAAGAGGAGGTAAAGAAACTGGATTTGGATAGATTAGTCAACGATTTTGTCAAGCAGCGACCTCGCCGCTACCCCCTGTTTTAGGTATGTTTGCTAAATTTTGTTCTTTTTTTTGCATCTTAATTAAAAAAAAAAATCGAAAAAAAAATCGTTGCCCCCCCCCTACATTTTCGTGAATTGGCGCCACTGGCAGTGCTATTGCGCTGCCTATGATTTCTGGTTTGGTTTTCAGTTCGGTTTATTTATCTTCTCACTTTTATTCGCAATAATTATTACAGGGGCTACAAGACCAAGATAAAGTCTAACTAAAGACATCGGATTCTTTTTTAAGAACTGCTTTTAATATACCATATACATCTCGTTAACTTTTAAAAGTTAACGAGATGTGTACAAATTATTAGACTTTTGAATTCATTATTCATGGAAAGGAACCGTCCCCAGGAATATGTTGTAGATAACTATACTCAAATTTTTGGATTGGCTGGTGCTGGTCTTCAACTAAATTGATATTCTTTGTTCATTTCAATTTAATTCCTTCATGTTTCTAAAGGAATTTTTCTTCAAAATAGCTTCAAGTTGAAAACAGTTTCCTTTTTTTGTTATCTTACAGCTGAAAGCTGACTTCAATTTAAGGAACATTTCTTAGCATTTAGCTGTATGCCAAAAAGTGAATTGCAATTTCAATGCTATACGAGATCTCGTTTTCTGGAAGAAAAATATGACACTTTTGGGAACATTGAAAAACAGTTTTTCATAAACTCTGAAATATTCTATGGACATTGGTAGTAATTTTCTGATTCAAGAGTGTGTTAAGAAAAGGGAAAATTATTGCATATTTTCATGGGCATGATGGTTACTAGACAACCATCCTAAATTTAAAGTGAAGGGATAGTAACTAACTTTCAATCAGGCACGTACGCAGGAATTTGTTTCGTGGTGGTTGGGCGAAATCCTTCAAATCCCTTATTCTGTGAGAAGTATCGAAAAATTATTGGAAAATAAAAAAATCATGAGATTTCGGGGGGGGGGGGGACCCGGAGGCCCCCTCCTGCGTACGTGCCAGTTTCAATAGAACCAAGGGTTTGTGTGCTGAATTCTCGAGCAAATTTTGTTTCAAATTGTGTTTCAATTGTGTGCCTTTGTGTTTCATTGCTACTGGTGTATAGTGAGCTGTTTTGTCCATAATTCCTTGGATAGAGCCTTCAGATATTTATTTGATCCGATTTCTAAAGAAAAAAAACTGATTAAGTAAACTGAATAGTTTATTTAACCTAAGTAGACATTAAATATGCATAGGGAGTTATTGACACCGTTGAAATTGCTTAGAGATAGTCTAACAAAAACTTTCCATAAAATCGTAGATTTATATTTGACTTAAGCGTGAAAGAAAAGAAAATTATAGTACCAAAACTTGTTTGAAAATGCATTGAACGAAAAAAAAAATATAGAAAGTATGAGACAATAGGCGTCACTTAAGTTAGCATCCTGAATTTTGAAACAAGCCGTTAACAATTGACTACAGGGAAAAGAAAAAGTCAGATTTGATGTGCTGATGGTTTTAGAGGGAACCGATAAACTACATCGATGACAACTATTTCTCTGTCAAAAATGTTAATGGAATGAATGGAAAGAGACGCAGTAAGTGATTTTATCCTGATTTATCCTCCACAAAACAATTAGTTGATCGCGATGATGAAGTACTTATACCAACATTTTTTCAAATACTAGAGCTCATAGAGCTCAATGAGGAAGAAAACTGCTCCTTTGATGACCACTCTGATAACAATGATGCTGGTCATTGTGACTGAGGGATTTTCATCATTTCCTCAACGTTTTAACCAAGATGGGTTGAATCACCTCGTTAGACATCTACAACTGTCAAAAGAAGCTTTAGAATTACTTGCCTCAAGATTGCAAGATAAAAATTTACCGGAGCAAGGAACCAAAATTACACTTTACTCTAATAGAGAAAAGGATTTCTTACCCTTTTCAATCGAGAACACAGCCTTGTATTCTGTGACGATATTAAAGGCTTTCTAGAAAAAAAATGGGTATCCTAAAATATTCTCCGAAAGACTGCTACTTATTCATTTCCAGTTCCAAGAAAAGTTTGAAGTGTAATCCTTTACCCAATGGCAACAAATTTGAACCTATACCAATTACTCACTCGACGAAAATAAAATAAAAATATGACACTGTGGCCTTAGTTTTGGAAAACAAAATAGGTTGTCTGAGTATCAGTGGCCGACTTGTCAATATAAGTGGCTACACGAAATTTTCTTGTATCTTGTGTCTTTGGAACAGCAGAGGCGAGAAAACCACCGGGTAAAAAAAGGAGTGGCTACAGAGGTAAAATATAGTTCCTGGGAAAAATAATATCATTAATGAGCCTTTGGTAGGACGGGAGAATATCATCCTCCCTCCACTGCATATTAAGCTGAGCCAAATGAAGCAGTTTGTAAAGGCTCTAGATAAGGACGGATCATGCTTTGCATATATAGGAAGTAAGATGCCTCATGTGAATTCAGAAAAGATTAAAGCTGGTGTTTTTGATGGCCCACAAATGAGGCAACTTATAAAAGATCCTGCCTTTGTAAATTCCATGAATGAGGCGGAGCGGAAAGTATGGACATCATTTGTTGAAATCATAAACAATTTTTTGGCCAGCCGCAAAACTGAAAACTATGTTACGCTGGTAAAGGAGATGTTACTAAGTAGTATAAATTCTGAATGTAACATTAGCATTAAAATTCATTCTTTATAGAGTCACTTGGACTGTTTTCTAGAAAATTTAGGTGCCACCACTAAAAATGGGTGAAAGATTTCACCAAGACATAAAGACTATGGAGGGTCGCTGCCAAGTAAGATGAAAAACTCATATGATGGTTGATTTCTGCTCAAATTTGAAAAGAGTATGTGTATTTCGTACACAGAGCAAAGTATTTTCAAGACTGTCACGCAAAATAAGCTTCTGAAGTTTAAGTAGTTTCTTGCATTGTTAACTTTTCAAGATTATCATGTGGCTGTGCATTTAGTTTAGTTTCCACGAAGATGTCTATTGCGTTTTGTTTGGTTTATTGTCTTTAAATAAATAATGGTTTAAAATCAATGGTCCATTTTTCCACATGATGCTTAGTTTTTGTTTAAATATGTCTTGTCGTGTCATATTTCCTTATTTTAAAAATTCGAGCTTCTAGCCAAAAACTTATTTCATATTTGAATTCAGCTAATTAAAAATAGATTAAGTAAGTACCAAAAGCTGCGGCACCGAAACCGCTGTTGCTCAGTGCAATCATTACAATTCTTAACTTGGGTCATGGGAGCGAATATTCTGTCCTTTATCACGAACGTCATTGGAGATAAAAAGTAATTAATGATAGTGCGACTTTCCCTGCGGAGTTACCACAAATAAGTGGAGAAATCATACCAAACTGAAATTGAGTTTAGTTTCGACCTACTGACCCTAATTTATTCTATTCTTCTTTTTTTTTTTGGTTCCAACCTGACATTTTTTTAAAGTAGGTATGCGGTTTTGTTTTAAAATTATTTGAATTATGATTTGTTTTTTCTGGGCTAGGTTAGCCTTCAGAACAGGTTTGTTAGGAAAATGTGGTACCCAAATATACCTATTATGCGCCGTTGGCGCATCATAGAAAAGCCAAAAATACTTATCTAAACAGAACAACTTCTATATTAAAAAGTACTAAAAAGCATGATTGCATGAATGTATGTGAAAGGGATTAAAATGCAACCTTACTTGACCATGCTAACGTCAACTGGTGTTACTTTGGTCAATCGAGGCGATTGCACGCGTCTATCTCTCAGTTGAACTCGAAGGCGGAGCTAAGGCGCTCCTTTTGGAGTAGAATTTCAATTATAGCTGTATCACTGATCTCAGTGGGGTCTGAAAACATAACAGAAACCAAATAACTAAGGTAATTACTAAGGAAATTCAATTCAATCATTATAAAAAAAACTCAACTTTGAAAAAAAACCTGCATCTTGACTATTCTACTTGCTACATCCTCACTGCATCCACCATCTTTACAAAAAATACTACCCAGGTAAGTGAAGCCTTCCACGTGATCAATCTTGTCGTTACCTAATATCACCTTTTCACTCGTATTTATTCTTAGTCTAAGCGACCTAGTCTTACTAACGTTTATTTTCGAATTTATTGTTGCACCCTGATCTCTCAGAACCTAAAAAAATCATTCATTTTGTTAACATTTTTTAGGACACTCAAATCATCTGCGTAATATAAGTCCAAGAGAATTTTATCTTCCAATATGGTTCCATGTTTTCCGATAGCCTTAACTTTGTTTCTTAGGACAAAACCCATCAAAATAATCTGTAGAAACAGACATAGGAAACAATCCTGTCTAATTTCTCATTTCACATCATACCAACTACTAACCTCACTACCTGCCTAAACCGCAGAAATATTATACTTGCAAATCGCATTAATCACTTTAATGTACTTATCTGGCATACAATACAAGGACATAAGCTATTGAAACTTTTCTATCAGCTTAATCAAATGCATGTTCATAGTCTATAAAACTGAGGAATGAAGGGGTCTGATGACTCAGACACTTCTCAATTCTTAATCTAAGGATAGTTCCGCATATGCGTTAAATCGTAAGTATTTTAAACTGCGATAAAACTGTAGATAGTGATATAAAGAAGAATACACGATTTTTTTTGACGATTTGAAAACAAAGAAAGACTTTTTTTTTGCGAAAAGAAGTCAGAGACAGTACTGAAGGCCATATGAGAAAGGTATTATGAGTGTAATGTTATGAGAGTGTGATGATTACGGAAGCACTAGCTTTATTTCTGTAGGAAGTAAATTATTTAGCATGATGATACATATTAGACTGAGATGCTCCAGATAAGGTTTGAAGAGAAGAACAGTGTCACTTTAGGAAGGGAAGGGGGATGCTTCAACCAAATTTAATCGCTTACATTAATAATTGAGAAGTACCTGAGTCGTCAGATTCCTTTAGTTCTCAGTTTTATAGATTACAAACAGGCATTTGACTCAGATGACAGAAAAGCTTCTTAGTGACGGTTCTATTCGTGTATTCTATGCCAAATCAGTACATTAAAGTTATTAGTGCTATCTACGAGAATGATATTCCTGCGGTTAACATAGGAAGTGAGGTTAGTAGTTGTTTTGGCGTGGAATCTAGAGTTAAGCAACGTTGTATCCTATCCTCTTTTACACTGCTTATTGTAACGAACTTTGTCATAAGAACTCTCCAAAGATTATGGAAGAACATGGTATCAAATGGTAAGATAAAACTCCCCTACACTTATATTACACTGATAATTTGAGTGTCCTAGATGTGAATGCTAGTGGAATGAATGAGTTTAGGCTAGAAGAATAAGTTTTAAAATGAATGTTAAGAAGACTAAGCCGCTTAGACTAGAATAAACGAGGATGAAGAGCTGCTGTTACACCAATATTTTTTTTTTTTCAAGTGAAGAGCGACACTTGCCTGCTTAGCATTTTATTAGAGATGGTGGATGCCAAAATATAAAATTTAATACCTAAGGCGCAGGGTGTTCTTTTACAGCTGAAAAGAATTTGAAAGAATAGGAGGAAAAGTCTACGAACCAAGATTAAAATTTTGAAAGCCACGGTAATAGCAGTGGTCAGCTATGATTCTGTAGCTTAAATGCTTCAAAAGGTTGAGAAGCTATGTTAATTATTTAAAGGAGAATCGTGTCTAAGGATAGTTTTAGGTACTTGTCTAACTCACCGTACATCAGACTATAAGCTGCATGAGAAAATGCAGTTCGACCCCTATTTCTAGGGATGTGATGGGAGAAAGAGTAAGATGGCTAGACCACGTTTAACGGTGAAGGATCACAAGGACGACAAGTTCCCAAAGATTGTGATTTTGACGATACATCTGAGACCAAACGAAGAGTAGGTAGTCCCCAATAGGATAGGAAGAGGTCTAACCAAGGGTGTAAAGGAAATTGGAACTTTTTGGGAAGGGTTAAACAGCAAATCTAAGGATAAATTGGGATGTAAGAGGAGCGTGCACAGCTTTATAGATCTTGGGTGGTTTAGTTCTGTGGTGAACTGTTGGTAGTAGTAGTAGTATACCACAAGTTACTATTTATAAGCACCAGTGTGTACTTACTTACACTTTGTTCTCTTAAAAGTCAATTGATTTTAGACCCTTTTTGCTTAGCTATGTTACTGATTCCTTCCTTCCCCAGTTAATGAGTCCATTTTATACCTTTACTGTTAAGACATAATATTCAAATTTAACGTTCAAAGCTGCAGTTAGCTATTGTAGAATTATTAGTCATATAAGATCTTCAAAATTAAAAACAGACAAATTCCATTAATTTAGCTGTAGCTTTTTTTTTAAATAAAAAACTCACATGCTCAATATGTATGTTGCTTTTAAAAAGATTATCATAATGTTGTTTTTCACACAACTTCAAGTGGATTACTGACTATCTTTTAGATTAGACAATTTTATAACGAATTTCATTTCTGAGAAAGAACTAAAAACAATTTTCAAACAGAAACAACTTAACTCAGATTGATTCTACTATGCTATTTAGGGAAATTTTAATCAAGCTAAAATCTTTTCTTTTCTGACTAGATCTGAAAAACATGCTTTGAAATCAAAAATGTGTTCTGGAAGATTAATAACAATAAGGAGGACACGTGTACGTACCAGTAGCAATATAGCTATGAATTTTACTTATTATATGGCTGCCATTAATATTTAAGAAAATATCTGTACTCGCTGATAAGTGTCTGTTGTTTATTTTTAACTTTAGCCACCAGGAAATCGAGTGCAGTTGGTAAAATGAAATAGGTATTCAAGGAGGATGACAGAACTGGGAAATTACAATGGTGTTTTCGTCTGTTAGCAATTTTTTTCCCGAAAACGGCAAAATCAACTTTGGTATGAAAAACTTCATTTTCCAAGCAGTAAGTGTTTATCTTACAAAAATAAAGACACAGAAGCAATTCTAGGGAAAATCAAAATGTCTGGATGATCTTGATAACAAAATGAGATACTGGAAAACGTAATGGATTGCTTTACCCATGGTAATTCAAATGAGTTCTGTGATACCGTTTAAAGTCCGCCTTCTGAAACTGAGCACTCTTGGAACTGTTGAATCTTTTATCTGTATCTTATTTCGTTCTCTATCTACTCAGAAGTAATTTTTTTTTAATATGGCACGTTTTCTTTTTTCACCTACAGATATAATTTGCCATTATCTGGCCATCAAAATTCAGTTTGGCTTATATTGGATGCCTGAAAAATCTTTGTACAAAAGCCTTCCAAATTACCAATTACCTAAAACTTACCTAAAAATTACCTTAAACTCTTGGTTTAATTTTGTTCGGTCTTATATAGAATATGTCTTATAGCATAAAATTATGTTACCACACTCAAATTGATCAACCTTGTTTAGTTTAAGAGTGCAAGCTTTTTGAATTACTCCACCTTTTTTTTTTGTCTTGGAATACAATGGAAATTTACTACTAAACTTACTATCAATGGTCGTCAAACCTATGGGACCCTGTTCGCAATGCAGATAACTCCATGATGGTCCGTTTTATAAATTTGATGTAGCAAATACGCGTTTAATGTAACTCTGCCTCTCATAACAATAATAAAAAAAAACTTTACGTCGTTTGAGCTACGTGAAGCGTTTCTGCAACGTTTGGTCGGCTTTGCAAACCAAAGCTGTGTGGGAGAAATACTTGGGCTTTATTTATTCCCCGCGGGAGCAATGATTTGGTTTCATCTCTTATCCCTTAATTAAACGCTGGCCCCTCAACAATTTTGAAATGGTATTTCCGACAAGAAATGTTTCTTTAAAAGAATTATGACTCATTCACGAAAGGCAATCTCTAAATACACTAAAGACAATCTTAAAATACAAACTTTATTCTCCATTTTCAATGTTGTTAACCAATGCTGTTATGCATCAATCAATTTTGCTACTTTTCAAATGGCCTGGTAGACAATTTGACTCTGTATTACTTTGAGTCAAAACATAAAACCTAACCCAATCTGCGTTGTTATTTAAAAAATAAATAAAAACGTGTTACATGCTAGCTAAGGCTACGTTACTTTGTCTCAGAATATAATAACTATTATTTTTTTACCAATGAATTTGACCGTGAGAAGAACTTGATTTCTGTCTATTTTCAAGTGCCCAATTTGAAAAACACCTAAACTTGATCCTTGGCACTGCAATAAGTGACTCTTTCTAAAGCTCCAAAAGCTTCCAAGCGAGAGAAATTGCACGGCTTAAAATTTTCATGGTACTGTGGTAGTGAGGTCAATTAATTCTGCTTGGTAATACGGGACTCGGGATACATCCCAACTGCCGCAAGGTTGTGGGATGGGCTTGCTACCTACCTACTACTACTAACAACTCATCGCAGCACCAAGCCGTCTGAGGCCAACACAGCTACGCACGCTCCTCCATCCCAATCCCAATCCAGGACCAAAGGTGCTTGACAACTCAGGCACTTCTCAATTATCAACCTAAGAGTGAAAATTTGGTCGACGCATCCTCTACCTTTTCTAAAACCGCACTGTTTTTCTCTTAAAACTTTATCTACGGCATCTCTCAGTCTAAAAAGTATCATATTACTAAGTAATTTGCTACCTACAGAGACCAGACTAGTACCTCGATAATTACCACACTCACTTTAATCACCTTTCTTATAAAGTGGCACCAACTGAAACATCGACAGTCGTCGACACCCCATGTAGCGTCAATGGCTCTGGAGAATCTTTACCCTTAACATCCATATGTTTGTGAACTTTTTCTCTAATATAGTCGTAATTAGTGATGTGCAGAAAACACACTCAAAATGGGCTTAGGTCAAGGTTTCAAGTTCTATGGTTAGTGCAATGGGTTACAAAAAATGTAATTGAAACGAATAAGGAAAGTTCACTGACTGGGGGAACCACGCAAGGAAAATCCTCGCACTCTTGCTAGCGAAGCAGGCTATTTACGTTATTGATTCTTTCGCTCGGTGCCAGATCATTCTCGATAGTTTGCCAAAAATGTGCTGAGCTTGACCCACTTTCCAATCGGAAGTGAATTTGGATACCGCCATATTTGCTGACTTTATTCTTTCATTGTTGATGTGCTTGGCCCTTTCTTATTTCCGAGCCGTGACTTCACTGGAAGAATCACTCTGTAGTTTTTACTTGCAGTTTGAAAATTCAAGAAAATCACGTTTCAAAACAAAAAACAAAAGTTTTACGTTTGAAGAAATACAGGCTATAAGAAAAGAAGTTGATATTATATTGCATAAAGGTGTTATTGTTAAAGTACCCGACTTCAGAATAAAGGAAATACGTTGTATTTCTCCCGTTTTTACAGTCCCAAAGAAAGATGGGTCTACCCGGTTTATTCTTAATCTTAAAAATTTAAATGAAAACATTAAATATTACCATTTTAAAATGGAAAGTGTTCATTCTGCGGTTCTTTTGATAACAAAAAATTGTTATATGGCCTCTATTGACCTAGTCGATTTTTATTATTCATGCCCTGTTGATTTTGATGATCAAATGTGGCTTTGTTTTCAAGTTGACCTTTGTTATGCGTTCACTTCAATGCCGAATGGCTTATCACCTGCCCCAAGGGTTCTTACGAAACTTATGAAACCTGTTATCTCTCTGCTTCGAAGAAAAGGGTATTTGTCAGTTACGTGTTTAGACGATTCTCTCCTTCTGGGAATGTCATATTTAGAGTGTCAAAATAATGTCTATGAAACAGCGAAATTACTGTCAGAGCTGGAGTTTGTGATCCACCCGGGAAAGTCAGTTCTCATTCCAAGCCAACAAATAGAATTTCTGGGCTTTTTGTAAGATTCGCGATCAATGCGTATTTTCCTGCCGGAAAGATGAATTAAAAAAGTTATACATTTGGTTTCAAAAATTCTTAGTCAAAAATTGACTACGATTCAAGAATTGGCCGAAACTCTTGGTGTTCTTGTTTCAACATTTCCAGCAGTAGAATTAGGGCCTTTATATTACCGAAAAGTGGAATCGTTGAAAACTCAAGCATTAAGGTACGCGAAGGGTGATTTTGCGGCAAGGATAATTTTAACATCCGATGTATATTCGGAACTACAATGGTGGTTGGATATTGCCAATCATGCTTCTAAAGCAATTGAGTCTAGATCAATTGACAAATATTTGTGTAGTGATGCGTCGAAACTAGGTTGGGCACTCGTGGATGAATATTCCATGAAAACGGCCACAGGTGAATGGTCCTCAGAAGAGAAGAGATTTGATATCAATGTCTTAGAAACGAAGGCCGTTTATCTGGGATTAAAATGTTTTGCCCATGATATTAAAGGCATGCATGTTCGGCTGCATTCTGACAATGTAACCACAGTAGCTTATATAAATAAAATGGGAGGATCAAAATCTAAATTTTGTAATTATTTCGCAAACAAGGTCTGGCAGGTAGTATTGCAGGGCAAAGGATGGATATCTGCAGAACATGTGCCTGGGGTTGTTAATATCGCGGATAAAGCATCACGAAAATTTGATAATGAAAAGGAATGGAAATTGGATTCTGAAGTATTTACTATTTTGAATTTTTTGGTATGTCAGTCAATAGATATTGATTTGATTGCGACTAGATTAAATTTTCAGATTAAACCATTTGTTTCTTGGAAACCAGATCCAGAATGTTTTTTCGTAGATGTATTTGCAATGAATTGGAAGCATTATTTCTTTTATGCATTCCCCCCATTCAGTTTACTTCTGAGGACCCTTCAGAAGGTGGAAACAGATCAGGCCACTGGTATTTTGATCTTTCCAAATTGGACCACACAAGTATGGTATCCCTTACTATTAAAGCTTTTAATAGGAAGTCCAATATTTCTACCAAATGATGTTTTTACTTTGTCTCTCCCACAGAAACCGACCTTGCACCATCCATTGTCCAAGACGTTACACCTAGCGGCTTGTGTCGTCTCCGGCAAGGGCTTCACCACCAAGGATATTCTCCCTCCACAGTCGATATTATCATGGATGGGTGGCGGGATTCAACTAAGCGCCAGTACAAAGTTTACATTGAAAAATGGATCGACTTTTGTGGAAGAAACACAATCCAGGCCTTGGAGGCAACTCTACCGGAGACTTTGACATTTCTTACGGAACTTTTTCATCAGGTGTTGGATACAGTGCTATTAATACTGCGAGGAGTGCTTTATCGGCAATTCTACCAAGCCTTCAGTTAGGCAGTAATCACATCACCAAGACGTTTATGAGAGGTGTCTTTAATAGAAGGCCTAGTCTACCCAAGATTTCAAGTATTTGGGATGTAAAATGTGTATTCGATCTCTTTAGACTGCCAGCTTGGGATATCGAAAATCTTCAATTAAAGACGCTAACACAAAAATTAGCAGTTTTATTGATTTTATCAGCTTGTGAAAGAGTTCAGTTTTTGACCAGTTTATCACTTAGTAATATGGTACATAATGACGATGGAAGTTTTGATTTTCAAATCTATGTGTTGTTAAAAACATCGAAACCGGACAACCACAAATCAGTAGTTAAATTTCGGCCTTTTCAAGAGTCGTCCCTGTGTCCGGTGACGAACCTAGCTAGGTATATTAGAATGGCATCATATCCAAATAGAAACGACGCACTTTTTCTTACATATCGTAAGCCTCATACTGCTGCGTCCAAGTCATCTATTTCTAGATGGATAAAAGAAGTTTTATTTCTTGCAGGTATAGATATCAGTGTTTATGGTGCTCATAGCACACGGTCTGCCTCAACGTCCCACCTTAAAGCAAGAGGAATTAATGCAGATCAATTCATAAAATATGTAGGCTGGACAAATGCCAAAACGTTTGCAAGGTTTTATAATAAACCAATTGAAAGTGGTCAGCAGTTATCTGTCTTTGGAATATATTCACTGTAATTTGTTATATTTGAAATATCTTCCTATAAATGAATTTTGTACAACAGCCTCTTTTAATTATTCATCATTTGTATTGGTATAGCTCATGCTGAACTTTAAAATCTCAGTTGAACTCGAAGGCGGAGCTAAGGCGCTCCTTTTGGAGTAGAATTGATAAATTAAACAAAAACTTACCAAGTTTGAAGTTTGATTGTAATTCTACTCCAAAGAAGGAGCGCCAGCGTAGCTGAGAGTTCAACTGCCCTCCCAATTTCCCTTCCCGTTGAACTCTCAGCGTTTCATCATGAGCTTAACCACTGCATATTATAATGACTTTAAAATACTGGTGTTGCTTTGGTCAATCGAGGCGATTGCACGCGTCTATCTCTCAGTTGACCTCTCAGCTACGCTGGCGCTCCTTCTTTGGAGTAGAATTACAATCAAACTTCAAACTTGGTAAGTTTTTGTTTAATTTATCAATTAAATTGTTGTATTTTTCGATTGTTTAGTTGAATATTTCAGTTTTCGTAAGCCTACCTAGATCATTATTTGGAGATGTTTGTTAACATTTAATGACTGTGTCTTGTGTTTCCGTGAATATTGAGTCAAACTGGGTAGATTTCTAAATCTCCTAGTTCTCCATAGACCTTGCGAAAGGAAGGGAAATTGTTCCCAAGAATAGTTATTTGAGGTAGGTTGGGATTTTCTGGGGAAGGCCTTAATTCCAAAAAAAAAACGCAAAGTTGGCGAATATTACTAAATTTAAAAGAAATTATGTGAAAGATATAAATGTTGATGTTTGGGGAAGGAAGGCCCTATCTCAACATTCAACTTGAGCCAAGATTGTACCCTGGTCGCTGTGTTTAAATCCCCTGGAATTTCAAGATGTATGAACAGGTATTTGTTTTTTGCCCTCTCTAAATCTTGGTATGAACTTCCGCTACCACATAATCTTTTATTTATATTTTACGCCTAACTACTAAGATTCATGACCTAACTACTAAGTTAAGTAATTGACCATGTATCTTTCTGACAAATATTATACTAAAATAGAAGCAAAATAAATCCAAATGTATACTTAAATATGGATCCCTTTTTTATTTCTTTGTTAAATTATTTTTACACCGAATATAAATTTATTTTTATGGCTCTTGAACGGAAATTAATCCATGACATTTACTCTGGCTGATCCTCTAAACTACCGGATTCTTCTGGCTCTGCATCAACAATTTTCAAAGATTTAAGAATGCCATTTTATTCTAGTTGACTGAGGAGGGGGCTCATAGAAAGGCTTAAAACTATAGGTCAGTGGTTATTATAAAACCGTAATTCTCCGAGGAACATAAGTGGAATAAAGTTCGATTACAGAAATTTTCTGATTAGCCTTTCTGTACTCACCAGGGAATGTTTATGGTTTCATCTTTGGTTGTCTATTCCCCATGGACGCCACTGCGACTGAAGAACATTTTGTATACCATTTTAAGGATTGAAAATTGTCTGAGATTTGACTGCTTGTAATTTTTCTTTCCTTGAAGGCTTGTAGCCGCAAGACGTCTCTCTGCTGTAGATAGATGTATCATTATATCCTATTAGCTTTGCTAGACATCAGAGCTATCATCCTTGAGTAGATTTTTGGTTTGTGATCGATCTAGTCTCGTCAAATGAGTCGAATTGTTTGGCTTGTTTGTGTAATCCAACAAACTTTTTGTGTAGTACTTTTATTTTTTAAATAAAGGCTAGAGATGTGTTTATTGTGTTTTATTCCTTATCAAAAATGGCATTTAAAAAAAAAGTGATATAATCATAGGATAGACCATGTTCTGTCAACGGTCAGACTTAGCAAGCAGGGTAATTGTTATAAAGTCTTTTTATGATGCCTTTTTACAAAGACTTTATAAGTAATGCTTTAAATTTGCTTTACTGAAATGGTAGGCATTTTCCTTTAATATCAAATGTGGATTCGGAAACTTTGTTTCATTCCCGTTCCAGCATAATCCATTACTGCCTTTCACAAGCTGAATCTGTACCAGCTTTTCTGCATAAATTTTTCTAATCATGTTTACTCCGAGTTGGATCAATCTGTATATTAAAGGATCCGTTTAAAATGGATGATTGTTTCAGTTAGATAATGTTTCTCTTACAAGATAGAATTGTGATTTTTCCTGCCATCATGAAATTATTCCTTGTCAGGAAACTAATTGAAGGTACTGTTTACTTGGAAACGGAAAAACTATTATTTCCTATTAAAAACTATTATAATAGTATTATAATAGTAAACTATCATAACGGTAAGAACTATTATACTCACTAACTATTCGAGCATTTCTTTCCAATCATTTTGGCAAACAACTTAAATTAAAGAAATTCTAGGTGGATCTGAGTAACACTAATTTTTTCAGCGGCCTGTTTAGCCAAAATTCTCCAATAGCTTTCGTGGTTTGTAGAGGAATGATTAGAAAGCCTAGGAAAAGGTCTATTAAAAAAAAGAAAAAAAATGACTCCCGCCGAAAAAAAACGCGTTAGTGTCTGGCACAAAACAAGACAAACTTGTGAGTCGAAGATTGAAACTATAGCATTCTTGTTGTAAAATAGAAAAGCAGAAAGAAAAATAAAGGCAATTGCACAAGAATACTTTTAATTGCAAAACTCTGTTGGTATTTACTGTCTGTTATATTCATCTGCGAAAATTTGTACCAGGGGATGGGGGGAGGTCTTTCGAGAAAAAGTGCACAAAAGACACGCCATTTTGTTCCGTAACAACTATAAAAATATAAGCACGAACTCTTACATAGTTGACACCCCCCCCCACATTTCTTAGAAAAATGTTGGGCATTGTTTCGTGATCATCATAATTAATAGTGTAAAATAGTCTTAGGATCTTCCCCATATTCATTTTGCCTTAAGGAAAGACGAAAACTATAATGCAGTTTGTTTTTTTTGTAAATTTGCTATGCCTCTTTAAGTATCTCGACTGTGATCATAATGAACTTGGACACTAATAAATCAACATCGCTAAGCCTCTTCCATCTTCTGTCTATTCAACCCCTACCTTGCGGTAAAGCTTTGGAACATCTATCCCCTCCCCCCTCTGATTTTCATGAGACATCGTTCTAGTCTTTCCTAAACTGCATCTTTTTCTTCGTAAAAGTTGAAAAGCGGTGCCGTTCTCGTTTGTTGGGGCTTAGCCAATTTATATTATGATTCATTTTTTAGGTTTTGATTGGTAACCGTGAATGGATGAGAAGAAATGGAATTGATATTCCTTCAACTGTCGATATTAAAATGAAAATCCAAGAAGAGCTTGGCCAAACAGCGGTTCTTTGTGCGCTCAATGGTATACATGCATGCTCATTTGTGTTATTTTTATTTTTACATCTGATTAAGTTTAATGAAGCATAAGGACTGTTTACCAGTTGATCGGTATCGGACAACTGAATGCTGTGACGAGTTTATAGCTGTATAAGTGTATCATGCCTATTTATTTAAAATCTATTTCAAACGCAAACTATCGTACCTTCTTGGAGGGGGGGGGTCCTTTTTCTCTACGTGTATAAAACGAGCAAGACCTTGTCAGTTGTATTAACGGTTAGCAAAAATAAGGCCTATGGATGGAACTACAGATGTTTGGAAACGTTTTATGAACTTATGGCTCCTTTAATAATTTGTAATCTGGGAGAAAATTCATGTGTACTTGCCGGATTTCATATGCAGTTTTGTCAAAAATGGCATGTTACTGTAATTATATTTAGCCATGAGTTATGCTATGTACGATTTTAATCTACCATATATGTCGTCATCTGTAATCTATCTCTTGTCAAAAGATTACTTGTGTTATACTATTTTCTAGGGCTACATGGAGGTGCAGTTTTTTCTTCTTGTCAAAAATTGCATTTACTACAATATTATCTTTTCTGCCCCCCCCCCCCTTCCCGAAAATTCCCCTTCATTTGGAGATCACGTTCATAAATTGAAAAACACGACAGTGCACTGAATCGGTATACACGAACATCTATTTTTTTTTTTTTCAAACGTCGTGCTTTCCTTAATAGAGTTAATCCTAGACTGAATAAAGTTCTCCATCAACCTATATTTATATAAATACCTAATTGGTTTATTTTTACTCCATATTCAAAGATTCGGAGAAAGATATGCAAATCAAACTCATTTTAATGTGGACCCCCCCCCCCCCCCGTGGAATTCCCCTCGACATCCACTTTCCCCGGAAAACACCCCTTGACAATTCCCTCTTTGAAAATTGTCTCTACAGGTAAAATAAAAGTAGTATCTTTAAGTTTGAAAAGTTAGTTGAAAAATTGGGTTGAATACCAAATTAACGCTGTTGAACTCTTCTTGAACTGTTTATAATTTATTAAAAAAGAAATTCCATAATTTCGACGATTGGTGAAATTGGTGAAATTTTATAATTTTAAATTTGATGAAAGAATTCATAATTAACTCTAAAATGTGAATAATATGACCGAAAGAAAATTATTAAGAGGGCCCTGGGGGGATTTGATACCTAGAGCCTTTTCAAGATTGCTGCAGCTTTGGAATAATCCACACAAATAAATGCAGTCTCAAATATAATTTCCAAATTACTGTCTGTAACGATCCTCTATACTTTTATACGGGTTTTTGGTAGTTTTGAATTAATTGGCTTGCTTAGAGGTTTTGTTTGATAGTGGTTTTGGCTATGGTGGGGTCAAATTGATGTTTTACGGCGCAAAGAGATAGACTACAGTTACCCTGCAGTGAAGCGATCTTTTTTTTATTACTTTAAAGGGTTTCAGAACTCAGCATTTGATTAAGCCATTTACCTTTGTTTTGCTACTCTTGTTTTGCTGCGATCATCCCTGGTAAGAATATCTAGGAATTTGCTGTTGGCTGTATAAGGCTTGAATTTTCAATTTAGCTGAAGTGATCCTTCTTTATCCTTCAATTTTCTTCTCTGTAACATTGCCTCGCACAAGTTACTTTTTTTATTTCAGGATACCTTCTGTGTATGGTTTCGGTAGCAGATACCGTGAAACCTGAAGCTCATTTAACCGTACACTCATTAAAGAAAAGAGGATTAGATGTGGTATTATTAACTGGGGACAATAGAAAGACAGCAACTGCAATTGCGCGACAGGTATTTATTGTCTTATTTTAAGTTTTGGTACTATTTTTACGAAACACTGATATGGAATAGTAAGTAATAAGTCTAGCAGTGGTTCCCAAACGATTTTAGGCTATGCATTACCTAGTAATTTCTAAAATCTTGATACCCCCCTCGTCATATTCAACCTTTGTTATTTAGAATTTTTATGTGTATTCATCTGAAGGAAGCTTAAAAGGCCATTAACTTGGTATCTTTTTCCGGGTCGTAATAAAAGATATTGTTTGGATACAACACCTTTTATACAATGTGTGACGTCATACCAATACTATCATATACAGTATCTGTTTTGTTCTTTAAATGTATATGGATATGAAGTCGTTCACATAAAAATCTGTTTTCTTTTTTTCAAGATTAAGGCTTTAAAGTATAGTCAGCAGAAGGCTGCGCGTCCCGCCCGTGATTCATCAAAATATTGCCACGCACCACCAATGGGGCCTGCGCCCCACGTTGGGAATCATGGGTTTAGGAGTATACTATTTGAATAAATGACCAGCTTCTAAAATTCGTGATTCGTAGTTTAAGGATGTTGCGATAGTGGCTGTGAATCAAGGTGATGCTGAACCTAGCCCTGTTTATCTCACGTCCTCCTCTCTTTTCTCTTCTTTCTTCCCGCGGTTGCTCTCTGGTATATGTTACCTGTATGTTAGAAGTAAGAGACGGGAAAGGCTTTAGTGTGTCAGGTCATTGGTGCTTTTGTCCATAAGTATCCATGTCGCTTGGGTGCATATGAATAAAATACTTGTGGTATGGGACTAGTTGTCATGATATCGGTGCTCCATGTTTGACTCGATCTGGTTGTCATGCTGGAAGCTGATGGAAGAAACGATGGTAGTTATTTTGACAGGATGTGAGTTGATATGTGCCCCCTCCTCCAGTCATTAAATTCTATAATTTTCTCAATAAATTCCCCCAAATTTCTTATACTTCAATATAATCCGCTTTGTTTTGACGCTTTTTTTCTGTACAGGGCATTATTGAACCAAATTCGAGGTAAAGGCTGTTTAAAATTTAGAGTCAGGTAAATAAACAATTTAAGACACAAAACACTTTCACAGACAAAAAATATGATTTTTTTTGGTAAGTAAAATGCGTTGTTTGGTAAGTATGACCTGTTTTGTCTTGCAGCTTGGGGATGGAATCTTAACTTTGGAGAAGTTTTTTTTTTGGGGGGGAATAGGGGACTTAAGATTTTGGGAATGGGAACATACTGTTTTTTTATCGGTCCTCGCTAAACAGTAATGATTCAGGTTTTTTTCTTCGTTTTTATGCCTACGTTTCATGCGTCCGACTTTGATCTGTCAGACGTAAATACTCGTATAATCAACGTATCAATATATAATCAAAACAATCAGATATCAACATTTGTAAATTTCAATGGTACGCCAATGAAACCCCAATTAATGACGCTCTATAACTAATTGTTCTTTATGACGTAAATTGATACTCGTTCCCTCAGATACGTGAATCACTTTAAACACTCAAAAGAATTTATTCAGTTTATGCAATATTGGCTGGAACAGATAATCTGTGAAGAATTACAGAATTAATATAACCTTCCTATCTCTTTCCTCCACGGAAGCCTGTTCTAAATTCCTGAGTCACAGAGTATGCCTTCAGACCTTTGTAACTACAAATAATGTTCTAGGAAAAGCGATATTTCATATAGCATATCCGTGTTCCTCCACTTTGAAAAATTCAAAAAAAGCCAAAAATAACAAGTTCGATACAAATTTAAGCGCTAACAGATTTAAGTTAAATCTAATCAAACTCATAAGCGATAGAATGTTTAATCGCTGATGCCGAGACCGCTCTGAAATCAGGGGAAAATCCTTAATAATAACTCTAATCCTTATATTTTATAGGCTGGGAGCAGTTAAAAATGGCTAATGAGCTTTGATGACTTGACCGTCAGATTTACTCTTTAAAATTAGATCATTTTTCTACCACTATACAAAGATAGCTGACAAAGCCTTTCCTTTTTATATGTTCAGCCTCTAACGCAATACTTTTAATCCATTTAGTAGTTTGTATTTTCTGCAATATAATAACAATTACTTTCTTCTTATTAATAAGCTATTTGTTCACACGCATACATTTGTCGATAATCACCATTCCTTGAGTTTTCTCATTCTTCATATCACCTTTTGATTCTTTTAAATTATTCTTTTAAAGAATATTTTAAAGAGGTAATTGAGATAAAAAGAAAAATACATAAACCAAAATTTAGCAATAGATAGAGACACTGGAGATATTTCATTAAGCCCAATTTATAAAAATTTAATTTTGAAGGACTCAATCAATATTTTCACCCGATCTAACTCGAGAAAACCTATTTGCACATCAAATGAAGACCGAATTTGTAGACCAGCTAAAGCTATAGCAAAACAAAGGATTATTGCTCAATCATCCTGATAAATTTCTTTTTCATTGATTCCAACCTGGTTCTTATTTAGTTTATGTTCTGTCGTTGTGAAGTAAACTTCGAAAGGTTCGATTTTTGTTGGTTTCTTTTTTCTTTTCTTTCTTTTTTTTTTTGTTTAGCACTGAGGACGACTTGGCGGAGGTCCTTGTCGAAATATTTGCTTTTGATTTTATTTTGATTTTATTTTTCATTTTGTTATTGTCTTTCCTCTCTGAGTTTCGTTTGTCATGTATAGCCAGTGTGGTCTTAGAATGTATTTACGCAAATTATTTAGAATTGATTGGGCGGTCTTGCCATAACTTATAGAGCTTGGATAATAGATTTGAATAAACCAAAAAAAAACATGCAACTAATTTCCGGGAAATCTTAGAAAAACATTCAATTTCTCTCATTGTGTGAGAGAGATAGAGATATTTAGTTTAAATGAAACTTATGTATCATCAGAAAGTATGAATCTGTTTTTATTTTTATATTAAACTAAGTAAAATTATCTTTTCAAAGCTTAGGAAAGTGTTTTAGCATACTTGCTAGGAAAACACTAAAATTTATCTCAAAAGAAATACCCTTTGAGTAATTTTGAAGATTTGTGAGTTCTTTGTGGTGTTACCCGCTTTGATTGGCAAGCTTTGTGACAAAATGGAGGTGACACTTCGTTGTCTTTTCAATCAGATTTCATAGTCAAATTACAGATTCAGAAAAGTTCTCGGTGATGGCTAATCCTCTGGGAGAATTCGCTAACGGATAGTTTGTCTTTGAGACCGTCAGCCGACAAAATAGGAATGCTCAGACTTGGAAAGTGATTTTAATGCACCAAATGACCTTAAAGGCTTCAAAAACATGGCATCGATGCTACGAATGACATAGACATACACATAGACATATTTTATTAAACTTATTCTTTTTAGCACTAAAAGTACTAATACCGAGGGTTTTTACAAATACGACAAAGTTAAATAACAGATACGACAACAAAAAATTAATAAAACCATATTACTTTTCTTAGGATTTGTTGACCATGTCTGTAAAAAAGGGGACAAAGGAATGCTGGTAGCGAGTCGTAAGGCATGTCACTGGGTTGAGCTTATATTGTCTCCGGGTACGCGACGTAACGGGGGTTAGCTGGGGCAGGATCGTCCTGTGTTTGCTGCTACGGAGCAGGAAATGGCCGAGCTGGCAAATAAGTCTCTGACTGCGTTTAAAAAGCGACTCGAGGCCAAGAACTTTAAGCGCATTGTCATAGGTAGTGAAGCCTGACCTAGCATAATCTTGCAAGCCCGTATTTGGATAGCTTCGATGTCTTGACACATCCCAGCACTCAACTGTACACTAGGACCCCACACTGGGCACGCATATTCGATGATGGATAGGATATATGTCTTGAAGGCAAGCTTCATGGAATTCACACTGAACCCGAACCGCTTCATGGTAACCAGTGACTGCAGCGCTGCATACCCTTTTCGCACAAGGTCACTTACGGGTTTGTTGACCAATGCTGCTAAACTTCCCAAAACAAATGTGTCTCCCCCCTAGTAAATACTTCAAATCTCTAAAGGGAGTAAAGTCAGACTAGATTCTGCTAATACAGTCTGTGGTATACCTACAGTTACAGAGTATCTTGAGTTGTTATGGAAAGGGGAGCTGGTTTTTCACATACTACCATAACCCTTAAAATGACCATATTTCTTCCCTGGAAACTCTTGAAAAGCCAAAAGGGAAGTCTGGTGGGTTCAAGTTATTCCAAGTTAAGAATCGATGTGCTTATGTTATTTTCTCTTTCATCGGAGTTGACAAAAGAAAAGGGATAAAAGATAAATTGTTTCTTTTGCATATGAATAGCTGAGATCTGTAACATCATAGGATCGTAAACTATTGCCAAAAAAAGGTTCTTTGGTTACAGACATGCTGAGACTTTAAATCATCTCTCTCTTTCTGTGAACACTATTGAACCGAAGGCGAACAAGTATTCGGTTTAAAATAAATCATGGTATTGGCAATATAAATCTTTGATCTATTTTAGGGAAAGGAAACCAATTTCTATCGTGAATAATTGAACATTATATATGTCATATCTAAGAATTAAATGACTTGTTGAGGATAAAACGAGAGGATTTCTTGATAAATTTCTTTCCGAAACTGTAACGTGCTGTGCAGACTTTTCAAGGTGAGACGCACAGTCCGGGTGTAAAGGAGTAGAAACCCGATTTTTGGTTGTTGCATATCTTGGCCATTGTCTTTTATCTTTTACGAAGTAAATACACCTTTGAAAGTACAATGACCAGATACAGATTTTGTCATGCAAACGCCTATGTAACCCCCGCATTCTAGCACGGATCTTCAACTTCCTTTGCCACCCCTCATATCTTAGCTTTGTCACCTTTCTGGTCTTTGTTTACTTTTGATGATAAAAAAAACAATCCGTACAGTGTTCTATAAGTTTGCAAAATATCTGCTTAGCCTTCTCCCCTGGTGAAGAAACCGCCAGATTTCTGTACGTTACGGACTCGATGACCCCCTCGTCGTGCTCGTGACTAGGAGGGAAAAGTTCCTGGAGTCTTTAGACCCAACGCATAGTATTGTATGAAGCTATAGTCAGTAATGTGTAATGGTTGTCTTTTTATGTAAATAGTTTCGCCATTGTTTTTTTTTTTTTTTTTTTTTTTTTTTTTTTTATTTA
>JAQQPU010000812.1:67498-95298 GCA_029168905.1 Artemia sp. Kazakhstan ARC1039
TTTTTTTTAATTTTAAGTTTAAAAAGGAAAACCAGCAAGACAACAGTGATTTTCACATCGAAAGCCTTGGTTTCCAAGTATTCCTGAAGCTTGGCAATAAAATCCTTGAGAAAACGGTGACGTAAGGTCTTTTAAATAACACTGGTAGATTTAAACAACTCCAGTTAGTAATGGTTGGTACATACCACAGGATTCGTTGCCGAGAGATGCTTATACTCGTAGAACATGAAAATTCCGTCGGTTAGGTTCTGAGTACGTAGAAACCATTACCTTTCTTATATATAGCAGAAAGTTTTGAAAAAGTCCTGTATGCTTAGTTGATGAATATAGTACTTAAGGTTTTGAATTCTACTTAATAATAGAATCTCATCGTAGTGTATTCGTTTTTAATCCTAACTTGTCTTAGATTCAATGGCCTGAAAACCTCTCACAATTAACTTATCTAGGCTATATTTTTGATGGTTCTAACTCCTATATTAAGGCCATATTGTATATCTACTTGAATTCATTGTGTTTTTGCTTTCTAAAACGGGGTTTCTAAATCTTTTTACTCTTACATAAATTGCATGGAAAATGCAAAAAGTTGAAGCCTCACAAAATGACATAATCCACCTCACATGTGGTCTTGGGAAAGCTGCAATTACTAAGCTATATAACTTGTATGCCTAGTCAGTCAGCTACACATATTTATAAGTAGTAGGCTAAATATGTCACTCAGTTATATATTTCTGTATATAACATATATAGGCCTAGTCTGTGAGTTACACATATTTATAAGTAGTAGGTTTAATGTGTCACTGAGTTATATATTTCTGTATATAACTTATATAGGCCTAGTCAGTGAGTTATGTATTTTTATAAGTAGTAGGTTAAATATGTCACTGAGTTATTGCCTTTGCAAAACAATAGTGATCCGTTTATCTGGCCTCCCCCAGGCCATTCAGCATGTCCCCAGGTGGCGATAGGGGAACGCTCTACAGATATGTAGGGTACCTCCATAGGAGGCATGGACCAAGGGGGGACCTTGTCCCTGGGGGTCCATAATAGAATCTGGGGCACCCTTGCCCGGGGTCATAAATAAAGGTGGAGGAGGAAGAAGGCCCCTCAAATGTACACTCAAAAGGGCCCACTTGTTTATCCACAAGTTTCATGAGTTGCAAACCTTCTCCCAGCAATGGGTTAAATTGCATGGTGATGCAGAACACCATCGCGGGAGGATCCTCTATAGGAGGACAACTGTGGCAGGGCGTAAGATCCAGATCTATGGACAACGGCCTCTGCAAAGGGCTGCCTCGACCTTTTCGGGGTACCTGCAAGACTGGGGACCTTGCGGTCAACTCTATTCCCACTTGAGGAGTGGCGCCCCTCGAGGAAATTATAGCCTAGTAAACGACACAGCATTCGCACGGGATTCTGACTAATGGACAATTCTTCTGGGATTGGTATGTTTTGATGGGCGTCTTTGGGCTGAAAAACCTCTTCCTAGCTAATTTATCTATTACGGGTTGCCTCCCCGTAGTAGCATAATATTTGTAGGCATGAATATATAATGAGTCGGAGGTAATAGGCTTGAGATTGTCTGTGCAGGATTTCGACTCTTGTTGATAGAAGAGCATCGCCAAGCGCTGAAAACCATGTTGTGACCAAGATGGGCCCAGGATTGCACAAAGCCTCCATTCATGGAGGTCCCAGGGACTTCTTGCTGTCCGGTTCTAAGCCGGCTTAAGCACTTCGGTGTAGACTTGAGAAGATATGTGATCCCCGTCCTGCACTGGTATCCGGGATCATTGCTTTTCCTGAGGCGAAAATACTAAAGATGATTCGAACTGGATTTATTAGGAGTTTCAGAAACTCATATCCCAGGGGTAGGAAGCATGAAATTAGGTGATATAGAATTTGTTTACTCAGGCAGGAAGGATGGGTTACATAGACAGGGAGTAGGGCTCATGATGAATAAGGAAGCTGCTAAGTCTTGTTTAGGCTGGGAAGGTATTAATAATAGAATACTAATTGCTCATTTTATGACTAGAAAGTTCAAGGTATCAGTTATAGTAGTATACGCCCCTGTAGAACCGACTGATGGAGATACTAGTGACTCAGATGAATTCTACTTACAGTTACAGGAGCAAATAGACAAGGTCCCAGGTAGAAATATGATGTTATTGCTGGGAGATTTTAACGCCCAGGTTGGTAGAAATAAGGATAGATGGTATCCCAGCTTAGGTAAATTTGGTGTAGGAAAAGAAAACAGTAATGGATACAGACTTTTGCAATTTTGTAGGTATAACAATCTAGTTATAACCAATACGGTGTTTGGTCATAAAATGGCTCATAAGCTAACATGGTATTCACGTGATGGTAAGACAGCAAACCTTATTGATTATGTTATAGTAAATCGAAGACTGGCAGGATCAATACAAGATACTAGGGTATATAGGAGTGCTGTTATTGATGTTAAAAGTAAAGATCACCATCTAGTAGTGTCAAGGGTTAATTTAAAGCTGAAATATCGGAAGGGTAATTACCTCCCGGGAAGTTATGATGTTAGTAGACTCCAGGATGAGAATTTGAGAGAAACTTTCCAGGAACGGTTGAATACTAAACTTGAGAGTTTAAAATTTGATAATGTGGAAGATGGTTGGAATAATTTTAGAAAAATAATTTGTGAAGTTGCTGAAGGTGTATTAGGGAAGAAAGCTAGAACTGCAGCTAAGAATATTAGTGAAAAAGCTTTAAGTTTAATAGAAAGGAGAAAGGACTTGTACAAGAATTATCTGAGTGATAGATCACATGAAAACAAAAGAAATGTAAAGAAAGTGGAGAAAGCATTGAAATATGAACTAAGGAGGTGTGAAGTGGAGGCCATGGATAAAATTGCCGAGGATTTAGAAGATGCAGCTAGACGGCATAATAGTAAAATATTGTACTGGCACGTTAACAAATTGAGAGGTAGTAGTCAATCCGGACTTGTCCCAGTTAAAGATAGGAATGGGGTGGCAATTAGCGATAAGACAAAAGCTAAAGCGAGATGGGCCGAACATTTTGAGAATTTGCTTAACCAAGATAGAGTTGCAGGAAAAAATATAGAGGAAAATGAAAAAGTTTGTGATACCTTGGATGTGAAGGAAGATTTGTTTTGTGAGGAGGAATTAGAAACAGTACTAAAAGGATTAAAGAATAATAAGGCTCCAGGTGCTGATAGGGTAGTAAATGAGTTTCTTAAATATGGTGGCTCTGAGGTTAGAAATAAGTTATTGGAGATTATGAATATGATTTTTGAAAAAGGGGAAGTACCTAACGATTTTAGGAAAACCTTAATTAAGCCACTTTATAAGAAAGGTGATAAAAGTGAGTGTGGTAATTATCGAGGCATTAGTCTGGTCTCTGTAGGTAGCAAATTGCTTAGTAATATGATACTTTTTAGACTGAGAGATGCCGTAGACAAAGTTTTAAGAGAAGAGCAGTGCGGTTTTAGAAAAGGTAGAGGATGTGTTGACCAAATTTTCACTCTTAGGTTAATAATTGAGAAGTGCCTAAGTTTTCAAACACCTTTGGTCCTCAGTTTTATAGATTATGAGCAAGCGTTCGATTCTGTTGATAGAGGAGCTTTAGTAAAGGTTTTATCCTTGTATGGTATACCAGACAAATACATTAAAGTGATTAGTGCTATGTACGAGAATAACACTGCTGCGGTTAAGGTAGGAAATGAGGTTAGCAGCTGGTTTTGTATTAAATCAGGAGTTAAGCAGGGTTGTGTTCTATCCCCCTTTATATGGATTATTTTGATGGACTTTGTTTTAAGGAGCACAGGAAAGGCAATGGGAGACCACGGAATCAAATGGGGAGGAAAAAGTCTCCTGGACTTGGATTATGCTGATGATTTAAGCATCCTAGATGAAAGTGTGAGCAAAATGAATGAAGTTTTAGAGGTTTTGCGAGTTCAGGGTGCTAGTATTGGTTTGAAAATTAATGTTAGGAAGACCAAGTCACTAAGGCTAGGAATAAGTGAAGATGAAAAGGTGACGTTGGGTAATGAAAAGATTGATCAGGTGGGCAGTTTCACTTACCTTGGTAGTATTATTAGTAAAGATGGTGGGAGCAGTGAAGATGTTAAAAATAGAATAGCCAAGGCTCAGGGTGTTTTTTCACAGTTAAAAAAAGTCTGGAAGAATAGGAAGATAAGTCTGCAAACCAAGATTAGAATCTTAGAAGATTCTATCTTGATTCTATCAAGATTGATGACAGTGGTCAAATATGGCTCTGAAGCATGGACGCTCCGAAAAGCGGATGAAGATTTGCTAGATGTTTTCCAGAGAAATTGCTTAAGGATTGTTCTGGGTACCCGGCTGACTGACCGTATTTCAAACAATAGGCTATACGAAAAATGTGGTTCAATACCGCTTTCTAGGTCTATAATGAAAGAAAGGTTGAGGTGGTTAGGGCATGTTGTTCGGATGAAGGATGACAGATTGCCGAAGATTGTTCTTTTCGGCCAACCATCTAGGGCTAAACGGAAAGCAGGTCGTCCCCGTCTGGGTTGGGAGGACGTCATAAAGAAAGATTTAAAGGAAATGGGAACTTCGTGGGCGGGTGTAAAAATGGAGGCTTTGAATAGATTGGGGTGGAGGAGGAGCGTGCGTAGCTGTGTTGGCCTCAGGCGGCTTGGTGCTGCGATGAGTTGTTAGTAGTAGTAGTAGTATGTCTTCATTATTCATCTTAGTTCTTTCGGTAAATATTATCTTGCTCTTCTTCGTGGAATTTTCTATTCTCTAGGGTTCTTTCTAGCCGTCCTAGCTGAGTGGTTAGCGCGCTTGACTGGTGACCCTTTGTCTGGGAGGATAGGTATTCAAGTCCTGACGTCGCTGATTATTTGGTTTGAACGGGGGTCAATGGTGTGGCTCTGTAAGCTCAGCCAGAGTCGACCCAACTCTAAATGGGTACCAGGATAAATCTGGGAAAGGTAAACAGGAAGGGTGTGCGAAAGCACAGGGTGGCTGGTCCCCAACCCCCCATTGTACTTCCTGGCTGAAGGGCCATGAAACGGAGACCAATACCCCCGGTAGGGATAATAAAATCGAATCACTCACCCAGGAATCTTATGCGGAATTCTTGGTTCCTGGGGTCCTCTAGAGAAACCCGGATCTAGAACGTTTTGTTTCATTACTCACTCAGTGATGAACATCTTAATAGTGTAGTCTTGGGGAAATAGGTATCCGTTTTTTATTGTAAGAAGTTTAAATTTTTCGAATTCTTACTTTCCTTTTCATACTTCCAGCACAAAATCGCCTTCCTATATCACTCACTTATTATAAACTCCCCTTCCTATATTCCTATATCATTCTCTTTAAAGTCTTGGTCTTGACCACCTCAGACAACAAACTTTTTTAATGCTGTTCTCTCATATATTTTTAATGACCAGCTGGTTTGCCACTCTTTTAATGTAGAAGTTAAATCTCTCAGTAAAGGCAGCTCAATAAAAACAATTTAAATAGACTATGAAAATATCAAATTGTATCTGAACTTGGTATTGCTTCCCCGTCGAATTTATTGTCACCATTTAGAGTTCTTGTTTCTTTAATTATTGCAGTGATGGGTATCAGAAAAGAAAGTACCCCTTGTCTGTTATCCTCTTCTTCTCTCTGTAGTTTGTATTCATCAGTCATATCTCGGCATACATTTTCATGTTTATTGTCTATTTCTGTTGCAATAAGATAGACCTTGGTACTCTGTGTCCTCGAATGGAAACGCTAATAATATTAGTCATGCTGGGATAAGAGATGAACGGAATTATATAAACGAGGGAAGGTTTGATGAACGTGTTTTGAACGCATATGTAAGGCCAAACAGCTTTTTTGTTTGCTTGTTGGGAAAATTTATATTTTGCCTCAGTTGTCAATTTAGGAACGTATTTTGCAAAGGAAAATCTTTCATGAATGTCGTAAAAGCTGGTTTGCTAAATACTGAAGCACATTTGTAGAACATTTTTTAATATCGCTTAATCTTTTCCGAGATTAATCAGGAAGATGTCAAAAGCATATGTACTTTCTAAAGTCTGAAAGAAATTTTAAAGCTACATTTCCTAAAGGAGCAAGCTATTGTTTAAGCCATATGAAATATCTCTTCAAAGTTGCTTCTACTAGTGCTTTTATGTTGCAAATGGAGTACTTATGGGTCGTGCAATAGGTTACTTCGTTTGCCCTGGAGTCATAAAAACCAAATAAAATTGGTGCAATGAAAGTAAATTTGGAGGGACAAATTCTTGTATATTTGGCACTGATAAGGCACAATCATTTGGAAACACTGCGATTTTGTCTTTTTTCATTTCGTCCAATCAGCTCAATTTATGTCTATTTGCATGTTGTTTTTTTTTTTTTAATGTGGAGGAAAAACTTAAAGGAATAACACTCTTTTAACATTTTAAATGTTAGCAAAAAATCCAGCATTAAGGCCTTTTTTAAAGATTTGTGTCGATATTAGTTACCATATAATGATATGCGGTTAGTTTGCAGTACTAGGAACCCAGGCTTCGTCCAGGTCCTGGCACTTGGTGCGCAGCAGGCTTGTATATATGGGAATTCTCGCTTTCGCTTGTCTTCTAACCGTAGATAATGTGAAGTTCTTCTTGATGTCATGGAGTCACCATAGATTTGATTAAACCACCCTGGGAAAAAATACGATTTCTCCCTTAAAGTTTTGACTTATCTACATCGTTTGTGAGGCCAGAAATGTCAGTATGCCAGTTTTCAGGGAAAAAAAAAATACAACTATGTAGTCGATTTCAAGGAAAAATTAACACTGATATAAACAATTATTACGCGTTTAATTAATGAAAAGGGCTTATAATATTAACAAAAAGAGGTTTTGCTGGGGGTGTTCAATGCTTCTTTCCTATATCATTCTCTTTAAAGTCTTGGTCTTGACCACCTCTCACAACAAACTTTTCTTATGCTATTCTCCTATATGTTTTCAAGGATCAGTTCGTTTATTAGTCTTTTAAGGGGTTGGGAGGCTTGAGAGGTTTTATTGGAAGTGTCCACACAGCATTATATGTTTGTATTCCTTTTCAGTGGTAACTTTTAAGCTTCGTCGTCGTTTAGCACGAGAAAATACCACGTACCAAGCGAAGCTCGGGCTCTGTACTCGGCACGCGGCTGGCTTGTATATATGTGATTCTATGTGATATGTGATTTATTTGTGGAACTCGTTAGAGACCTAGTGACGTCAAAAAAAAGACGAACCCGTTCATTTGGAAATTGTGGAGATGGCAATACAATTCGACTATCCAAGCAAAAATATCCAAATGAATCACTATTGTTTGCTACTCTTTCTTCTGGGATTTGGAGGGCTTCGAATTAACACTTGTGTGGTTTACAGCATCTTTGCGGATAAATACTGAGTTTTTTGCCATAGCTTGTTGTCGTCAAAGATTGCGACGGCGTTGTTCTTCTCTATTTCGTTTGCCTTCTAACCGAATATTTTCTTTGCTTCATTTTCGCTCACCAATACTTCGGACATTTTTGAATGCCCTTTGCTTTAGCTTCTCGGATTGATCTTGTCACGTTTAATAGTCCCTGCTGTTCTTTTTCAGCTATTGTAAATTTACGTTTGCGGGTTGTCCTCTTGGTCTTGTCACGTTTGATGCTTCAGGCGGCTGAAAAAAAAAGTCTTCTTGTTCAAACGGACTATCATTTTCAACAATTGTCAATTCGTGTTTTTGGGTCACCCTCTAGGCATCCCTGGGTATCCTAAGAAGTAAAATTGAAGTTTGAGTTTTTCTATAGTAAGGATATGATCCTATTCCCTTCAATTTATGTTTATTTTAGTCGTAATTAGGTGTCCAACCAGACACCTAACTCGTGTCAGCTCGCTACACGAACTCTTCCTTGGTTCTGCCACTTATCCCGCATGCCAACAGATTTGCCTTTAGTTTTGATCCTTCGACGCACGGCTGGAAGTGTCCGCGTGGAAGGCCTCATTCTAGATGGAAGGACAGCCTTGCTTACTTCCTGTCATTGATCGGTAGCACCCCAGACGAAGCTATCATGCTGGCACAGGACTGTCTGGACTGGAGGCGACAAGTGGCTTCTCTCTTCACGATGGACCACCAGCAGGAGCAATTAGCCAAGTGAAAGTCTAGTAATTTTTTGAAGTTAACGTGTCAGACTAATAACTGTTTAAATATTTCAAGGGTCTTAGGGAAAATTGTTTGCAATTGTTGTTTAGAATGAGTTTTGGTTTTTGTCTCCAGACAAAATGGTATTGTGTTTTGTCTTCATTTAATAGAAATTTTACGTGAGGATCGTCTCGGGAGGAGAGTCCCATAACCGTGTGACGCCATTTACATGAAATTTATGTTTTCAAATTTAAGGCTCTAAACGAATTTTTGCAAACTCGCGAACTATCTAGATCGTTTTTTAGCCAGAAAATTCGAGGGTGCCAATTAAAAAAAAAAAAAAAAAAAATGAAAATAAAAATATGGAGCCGTTTTCAAGGAAAATTTTTCATATACACTGTTGCCCGCTTATAGAGAGTATATATGAGACAAGAAATCTCCAGAGACATAAAAAAGATATTTTTCTATGGATATAATCCCCAAACATAGTGGGTACATGTCCCCCCCCCCCCCCGATGCCGCCATTGCTACTGCACTTCCTTTTTGTTATATTTTCATCCAAGCTATCTGAATTATTCCAAGATTTTTTAAAAACAGTTTAGTCAATTATCACCCTTCTATTCTTCTAATATAATAATTTTTTTTGTTATTTGCATTCCTCGTATTGATACAGTCGCCTAGTATATTTCGGAATTAAGATGATACGGATGAATAACGTTTTACCCGAGACTTCAGGTTTTCTTTCTATAGATTTTGTATCGATATTTTCTTTTATAGATTAAGCATTGTTTTTCAAAGTACCGTGTGTCTTTTTCCGGAGCCAAGCAATATCTTATTATCGTAGCCTTTAAATATGTTTTCTTTATTTTGCTTGTTTTCCATTTTGCTGCTTCATGCTTTTTTTTTCTACGGGATGCATTTATGTGAGTTTTTATGTCTGACTTTATGGCCTTGTTGTTTGGGTGCTTATACAATTTGTTCCGCAAGAAATGTCCTCATCCCTCTATATTTGTTATAGAACTAATTTTTTGCCACTGTTTCTGCTTGGAAATAGAACCGTTTTACGCTAGAAAATCTCAATCTTCATATTTTGATGGCTAATTTTATGTTTTGTGTCTTTTTTATTTATATCAACGTATGATTACAGCTAATTATGCATATCTCACGGTTTTTTTTTTAAGGAAATCGGAGGATTCCAAAGTACTGGTTATTGACGAATATGTTGCTACAGACGGATCTATTATAATCCGTACATATTTTAGTTCAGGGTGCTAGAATAGGTTTGAAAAATAATGTTAGGAAGACTAAGTCGCTAAGGCTAGGAATTAGTGAAGATGAAAAGGTGATAGTGGGTAACAAGAATATTGATCAAGTGGACAGCTTCATTTACCTAGGTAGTATTATTAGTAAAGATGGTGGGTTTAGTGAAGATGTTAAAAGTAGAATAGCCAATCCCCAGGGTGTTTTTTCACAGCTGAAAAAAGTTTGGAAGAATTGGAAGACAAGTCGGCTACCCATGGTTAGAATATTGGAAGCTACAGTGATGACAGTGATGAGTATGGTTCTGAAGCATGGGTGCTCCAAAAAACGGAGGAAGATTTGCTAGATGTTTTCCAGAGAAACTGCCTATGGATTGTTTTGGGTACGAGGACTGACTGACTCTATCTCAAACTGTATACTGTGCGAAAAGTGTGGTTCAATCCCGCTTTCTAAGGCTATAAGGCTATATTGAGAGAAAGGTTGATATACATAGGGTAAACTGTGTGGATGAAAGATAACAGATTGTCAAAGATTGTCCTTTTTGGCCAACCGTCTAGGGCCAAACGAGAAGCAAATCGCCCCTAGCTGGGGTTGGAGGATCTCATAAGGAAAGATTTAAAAGAAATGGGGACTCTCTGGGAGGGCATAAAGAGGTGGTAGAGGACCGTGCGTAGCTTTGTTGGCCTCAGGTGGTTTGGTGCTGCAGTGATTTGTTCGTAGTAGTAATAGCAGTACATAGTTTAGTTCAGCACATCTTTACGTATTTTTATACAAAAAAATGGTTCCAGCAAAATTTTAAAGGTCTCAATGGTGCCAAATTTGGTCATAAACATTGAAACTTTTAACTAAAGTTCTGTTTTTTTTTATCAGTATCTTGAATATTTTGTTGGGTCCAGAGGGGTTGTAAAACACGCATCTACATTCTATCGGTAAAGTACAAGCCTATATTACCTACATTTTTTTGCAGGCAATCTTTGTCTGTGTAGTCTATGTCTTTGTAGTAGTCTTTACATGTCTATATCTGTACAATTGATTGGTCTGTATGGTATGTGGAGTGGTGTGTAGGGTATGGCTCCTTTGTATAATAATACATATTACACACAGGAAAAGCCTTTGGCTTTTTCTTAGTTGGAATAGTAAAGAACGAACAGCGGGGAATTAGGCAGTGGAGTCACTCAAATATCAGTCACTCATAAGTAAATTTGAAAAGATAATTGCTATATTATCTTGTCAAAAATACGCGCGTTGCATCATGGATATGATGATTCAGCCTTTGTCGGAATTTGAATTTCATTTTAATATTTCGGTTACTATAGGCTAGAGTTTGTTCTTCACTAAAATTAAATATAAAAAAAGCAAGTTTTTTAACAGAAAGTAAGGAGCAACATTAAAACTTAAAACGAACAGAAATTATTCCGTATATGAAAAGCGCTGTCCCCTCCTCAATGCCTCGCTCTTTACGCTAAAGTTAGACTCTTTTTCACAACGCTATTTTTAAAACAATAACAAAATTTAGCGTAAAGAGCGAGGCATTGAGGAGGGGATAGCCCCTTTCATATACGGAATAATTTCTGTTCGTTTTAAGTTTCAATGTTGCTCCTTATTTTCAGTTAAAAAAACATGTTTTTTTAATTTAATTTTTGAACGTTTTTGGATTAATGCAGGTTTTGATTTTGGCTCAACGTACATGAATACTTAAAAAAAAATTTGCATATTAATTGTATTTCTATTTCGTTAAATGGCTTTCTCTAAAGTTGTTTAATTTTATTTACGAACGTTTTTATTAGTAATAAATATACATAAATTACGAATCAACTTACGCAACGAACTTCTATATTCATATATTTCTCATACGTATATTAGGGGGCTCTCCCCCTAGCCAATATCTCGCTCTTTACGCTAAAATTCGAACTTTCTTCCAATTCTTTAAAAATGACCCCTTAATCAGAAAGGCCGTTAATTAGAATAAATATCTCTTAAGAAAGTAATTAAAAATTTTTGGCTTAAAGAGCGAGGTATTGACTAGGGGTTGAACCCAATCATATACGTAATAATTTCTGTTCGTTTTAAGTTTTGATGTCGCTCCTTACTTTCAGTTGAAAATTTTTTTTTTTTATTTTATTTGCGTTTTTTTTTTTTTTTTAATAATGCTGGGAAATCCGGCGTCCCCTTCATAGCAACGTCTCTTCCCCCATGAAAACTTCCTCCATGGAAAGATCCTCCCATATAACCCCCGATTTCCCCCCCCCCCCCCCCAACAAAAAAAAATCCCTCCTGAAAACGTTTGTATACTTCCCAATAACCAATACTATATGTAAACATTGGGTAAAGTTCATAACTTTCAGCCCTCCCCCCGGGGACGATGGGGGATTAAGTCATCCTAAAAGACATATTTATTATATTTTCGACCGTACTGAACAAGATATCTATCTCAAAATTTTGATCGGGTGACTTTGGGAAAAAATGAGCGGGGAAGGGGGCCTAGATGCCCTCCTTTTTGGTCACTTATAAAAGGTACTAGAACTTTTAATTTCCGTTCGAATGAGCCCTACCACGATATTCTAGGACCTTTGGGTCGATACGATCACCCCTGGGAACACAAAAAAACTAAAACAAATAAACACGCATCCGTGATCTTTCTTCTGGCAAAAAATACAAAATTCCACATTGTTGCAGATAGGAGCTTGAAACCTCACAGTAGGGTTCTCTGATACGCTGAATCTTAAGGTGTTATTTTCATTAAGGTTCTATAACTTGTAGGGGGTTTTCCCCCCTTTTTTTGAAAATCAGGCAAATTTTTCAGGCGCGTAACTTTTGATGGGCAAAACTAAACTTGCTGAAACTTATATATTTGAAATCAGCATTAAAATCTGATTCTTTTGATGTATCAAAATTCCGTTTTTTATTCCGCTCCTTACTTACAGTTCGTTACCACAAACTGTTTTAAAAATACTGAACGTCATTATAACTAGCGTCGTCATAGAGTTTTTACTTTTAACATTATTCTTTACCAACGATTAAAACGTCATTTATCGTCTTACATAAGAAAATGTGTTTTTTGTCAAAAATTTTGTTTTAAAGATTGTGTTTTGTTAATTACAAAATGCACTAGATGTAGCAATTTCCTTTAATATGAGTCATTAAACAGCTCTCTATGATGTTTAGTGCCCCGCAAGCAATGGAGAGAAAAAAGAAGACACATAAGTGCTTCCCATGCAAAAAAGTAATTTTCCTTGTTGTTCAAGCCAAGGGACTGTAGGTTTCCTGTACAAGGTTTTTGGCTAAGGAGATTCCCATGGCGTACTTTTTGTTTCGATCCAACGCCATTTTTAGGGGGGTCTCAAGCTATTTTTTTTTTTTTTTTTATTGTGGGCCGTGTTCGTCCTTCACTAGGTGGCAGCTACAGCTTGGCTAAATTTTTTTTCTCTTTAAGGATTACATATGTGTATTCTTTACATGCGTTTCATGAACCTAAATGCTTTGATTTTGATAACCATTCAGTGTTCCGTTGGACCTAGTTCTTAAAACAGTGATATACTTTCAAAAAGAAGAAGCTTTGCTGGTTTTTATTTTAACATCCTATCTGGTGAAAAAAAGTCATGTTTTTTTTTGTATTTCTTAATATTTTTGAACTTGAAGAGTTTGTTTACTTACATCTACTTGTTTACTAGCATGAACTCAAATAGATTTGAAAATTTATTGAAAAGTCACTGGTGAAAATGTCTTTATTTTTCGTATTTATCCTTTTCTTTTAGGCTTTTCAACGAATTTTAGAAAATGTAAAAAGTGGATATGCTCGACTTAGTCTATGAGCCGTTCAATTGGCGAAGGACAACTATCTTAATGTCTAAACTAGTATTATTCCCGTTTTTATTAATTTGGATGCTAAAACAGCTAGTAATGAACACGGTAGCTATTAATTAAATCAAAGAGGAGATATAAAATGAATTATTATCGTTCTTCGTGCCAGAATAGTTGCATTGACTGCATTTATTTTTTCGTTCATAAGTGTGGAATTCAGCTAATGGGCCACGAGTAAATTGTTCTTGAAGCTTTTCTTTGCCCTTGTGTTGTATTTTGACACTCTTGGTCCCAGAGATAAGGTTAAAGAAAGGAAAACAGAAGGAAGAAAAAGATAGACTAATAATGAGGAAGTGAGGAATGGGCTGTATTATCTAAAAGCTTTATCAGAAAGGAGATGAAGTTTTTCCAGTATTTTTCAGCGAGAGCGAAAATAAAATAAATATGTTGGATCTTTATCAGTCTAATTACTAGACGGGCTGGCAAAATTCGTTCAACAAAACCTGATTTATTGGTATAGTTATGATTTAGGGTGTTCTTATTCGGTAGGATTCCTACGAGAGAATGGCTACATTCATGTCATATTCACCCAAAAAAACGGTACAGAGAATCTCAATTAACTTTTTTAGGGATTAGCAATTAGGAGTTTTTTTTTTTGTTCTTTTAAGGGTTCGAATCAAATCTAGTATATATTGTCGCTTACTTTGATTCACAAATTTGACCCACTTGTGGGCTTGCTTGCTAATGCAGCTTACTGCTTACTAGTTTGCATCCGAATTTGCCTTTTCTGGCTCATCCCAAATAAATTAGGAAAGCGAAGAGAACCTTATATATTTTGCTCTTTAGCATGGTTCTTGTGGGTCGTACCGTGGTAGTATTGTGTTACCATGTTATTCTTAAAAAACATGCGCCTAACACCAACTCCACTGGCAGTGTTGTGGTACAGAGTAAAATTAAAAACTAAGACAGCTCTATGGCCGTACTAAAAATGCTAAATGGTAGTAATGGCTTTTCATGGAAATCTACTTGAGTCAGGTCACTTGTCTTACTAGTTTGTAATAGACTTTTGCTCAACTGCAGTGTCACAAAAAAAATCACAATTCGTGCTATCCAGCTTATACTGACCAAAATATAAATCAGCTGTTGCAAACTGGGAAATGATTAGATGACATTTTTGTCAAATCGAGACTTAAACGCATAGTGTTTCCTTCTAAGGTGAACATACTGGGTTAACTGGTGTGCAATCACTTTGTTCTAAAATGGCAAATGGTTTTTAGTTTTCCCAAAAATGCTTTGCTTTCACTTTTCTTTTCTTCCTTACAGAAATGTTTGATAAAAGCAGCTTTTCATATCATCATTTCCCGCCTTATTTCGAAAACTTAAAGACCTACTAACATGCCAAAAACTATCTTTTTGAAAGTGCTGGCGCTATTTATCGATAAGAAACCTGACATTTTTTTCAAGTTTTTTTTTCTCCTATATTTACGAATATTTTTTTTTTTCATAACTTGCCGCCTCTTGAATTATCGCAACCTGAATAGAAATGGTTCTGATCTTGCAACTGTTTTTCCTTTATGGGGACCATGAAACCCAAAAAGACTATGAATTGACATTATTGTAAGCTTTCCACACGAAAGGAAGGAAACTTGACAGTAAAACGAGAGAAATTTCAACATGTCTTAAGCCAGAATCTAAATTGAAAGTTAGGTTGCTTTAGTGCTAAATAATAAAACTTTTATGAAACCTTAAATTGTCAAGTTAACTAAATCTCTACGATAAAGTTATTGGAGATTATTGAAAAACAATTCTTAATGTCGACTTGACTATATTTTACTTATCATCTGGTAACAAAAACTCAGGATTTATTTTATTATTTGGAATTGCACTAAAACATGTGAAGTTAAGAATAAATTAAGTACTTTGACAGTAAAGTCTAAAAAATGGGGTTAACCAGTTTGACTATGAATAGCTCATATGATATTAAAGATGCTAACTTACTAAGCTTTTTTATTGTGATTCTTTTGTTATTGATAACTGGTTTCATTCCAGTGCGTTAGACACGTTTTGCTCAGGAATGACATTGATTAGCCCGAATTTCTATCAGCGCATTTTTCTAGTCTTTTTTTCTTGCATTTAAGTTTATCTAACCCAGGAGTTTGAAATAGAAATCCATCTAATGCTTTCAGCAAGAGTAGTCGAATATTCCCGAGCAATATTTGAATTGAAGGTTGTTGAAAATAACCCAAAATTAGGCTTACAATATTACAACTATGAGGAGTCAAGTTATTGAGTATATCCCTAATCATAATAATACCCATACCTAAACTCAGCACCAATATATGAAGCTCCCGAAATTTGGTTAAAACTATATTTATGCATAGCTAGGCTTTTAATGCTTTGATTCTTAAAAATGGCAGCAAGTGCAACTTTAGATTTCTTAACTGTATTAATGTTATGCTCTTTCCATATAAATTATAACGCAAATTTATTTGTGAATTATGTAAAACGTGTGGCAGAAATCTATATCTAAAAATGAACATATCGATGGTTGAAATGTTGTTTTCATCAGTTTTGGTATTGATCTTTGTTTCCTCCAGAAAATTTTTATGAACGCAACAATCATTCAGCGCTCTGGGTATCAAACAGCGAAATTGGTCGCTTTAGCTTCCGAATGCTCATATGTTTATTTCAACAAAAGTGAAAACTATCACCAACGGCATATCCAGGGTTTTTCTGGGGGGGGGGGGTACGAAGAAAAGCACATAAAAAACTTGTTTATGTGCATTTTATGTTTTGTGATTTTACGATTCGGGCAAAAAATTCGGGGGATGGGGGCGTCAAACCATGTAACCCCATGGACACCGCCTTGACTATCACTAAAGCAATTAGTATCATCTTTCTTGATCACTCTGAATACCGAAGGCTTTAAGGTTGAGGAATAAGATTCAAGTTCTTTGTCAAACAGCTAAAATGTATTATTCTAACAGAACTTTTGCGATGAATTCGATGTAATGGGATCGTTTTCTTTTTTTTACTGCCTATAGAAACTGGACATTAGTTGTTCTTTTTATTTTTTTAAAGGGGGTGCTATAGTATTTTTATACTTAAAAGCACTGTATACTACACAACAGTTAAAATTAGAAAAAAAAAGAATACAAAAAAAAGAGATGGACCTATGTGTTGTACTAAGCCTAATTAAGCTGCCAGATAAATGTGTAAATACTTTGTTTTTTCGATAAATATATTGGTTTTGATTTTCTAATTATTCGAATAAATAACGAATCAGTTGAAAACAAAGCTTGTTTTCAATAAAGCGCAATTATGCTGAAACGTTAAGATCATTTGGGAGAGGAGCACTGATTCATGCCAATATATGTGCTCTACAATTTTGGCTTTTTTATTAGTTGTAAATTTCTTTCCTTTTGAAGCTTGACTTCTTACGTTTGGAATTACTTACCATTTTTAATTTTAATTTACTCTTAATTTACGTTTAATTCCCTTTTTCAAAATAAAAGAAAATATAGCACACTTCGCAAGAAAAATCTCTTTTGCTTTTATGTTAGCCTAAATACAGTTAAACATGTAAAATGAAATAGGGCTGGTGAAAAGATCTTAAAAGTTAGAAAGCTAAGGGAATTAAAAAAAAAGTATTAATCTAGTCAATATCACATGCAGAGATGCTTGTTATAAAGAGAACACAAGGACTATATGCTTCGTAATATTTTTTTTATAGCAATTATTTTTTTTTAATCGCAATAATTTTTTTTTAAATCGCAAATCTGAAAGAGTTAAAAACCAAGACACAAAAGCAGCTGCGGCCGTTAAGTATCTTTCCTTTATATTCAATTGATGCGACTCTGGGAAATATGGGCTTTAAAAACCGATAAAAAGCATAAACAAACACTGTTTGTAGTAAAAAATTTCCCCTCGCGAAATCTAGAGGCTGGAAAAAGAAACGAAATCGCAATTGAGCATAGAAGATCGTATCTTAACCTGTGCATCCTATTTCCAGTGGGGAACTTCAAGATGTTTCGCGTTCTTAACTGTAAATGCCTTATGACCTGTAATAACACGGAACAAGAGAGACCGGAGTACGAACGGTATTTTAAAAGAAGTTCTTAATGAATGTACCTTTATAGGGTGTAACACTCCAAGACTTGGGTGGTCTACCGTTAAAAATTTCGGGCTGTTTTTTGAAATTCCAAAAAAATAGTTTTCTAAACAAAATTTTACTATTAAGAGTGATCGAGATAAGATGTATCATTCCTTAATCAGTTACATGTGAGAATTTTCTTTCACTAGCCTGTTTTTTAAACACGTTTTTTCTGTCTTTATTCTGTCTCGACCCTACCTCTGTAGAACTGCGTGAATTTGCATAAATACTCTATACCAAAATAGAAAATAAAAGTCCTATTTTTGCCTTCGAGTCAAGCGTTGTTATACCTCTCATTTGTTTAGGGTAAACGTTTAGTGATACACGTCTCGAGCAATGGTAGTAGATCTTCCTTACGTAAACAAGAAGCTTGAACTATATTGATATAGTTTTTTTTATGCCAAAGAAAAACAACAAAAAACACATCTTGCAAGATCTTGGACGAGTCTTCACATTCAAGCAATATTTTGTTGTTGTGAGTTGAGCTAGAGGTTGTTAAATTCTTGAATTTTTAGCTAACGTTGCTTTTGCTGCATTATCTGCAATAAAATAGCTATTATCTTTCTGAAATGGCCAGGAATCTGCTGGATTGTTATTTGTTGTATGTAAAGACGAGATGCGTAGAGTGAATGTTAGAAAAATATTAGTAATTACACGGAAGACAGGGAACCGAGTCAATAAAAGCTTGTCTCAGCCAACTTCTTTTTTTTTTTATAATATGTCTAAACGAAAGATTTAAAAGGAATTTTTTGAGGGTATTTCTCAGAAGAACGGTTTTGGAGGACCTTTGTGAATGAACTGATCGGAGGTCATTCACTGAAAGAGCAGGTTAGATGGTCATGTCCTAATAATCCAAACCAGCTTTAATACCCAGACGAATTTTAGTTATTTATTAATATTTTTGAAGCAGTGTGCGCCAGACTAGGCGGGGATGATATGATAAAACATGACCTCCAATTTTTGTTGATTTCGGACAAAATGACAAAAGCAGAATCTCTGCAGACTTTGAGATAAAAAAGGAGTGTTTGCTAGTTTGCTGGACTAAGGCCGCTTTATGGCATGATGAGTTAATAGTAGAGAGAGTTTTGTGTTATTGATTATTTTTTTTCTTAAGCATTTCGATTCATTTTATTTGGAATTGAAAGTTAATTTCAAATCCAAATTGAATTGCAACTTTTCAGCATTAGTCTATAAGCATCTACATAATAAAGACTGCGTTGAAAGAAAATATCAGTGATGTCCATACTTCCTTTGCTTGCTAGGTTTCCTCGAAATTTTATTTAGGTGAATGCTTGATCAACATTTCTTAATAATATCTGATATGTCAAAGCCTGCTGTCGTTAGGCGTTCTAAATTTCGACAATTGGATTAGTTTCGCAAAAAGAGTTTGCTTGCTTTATTGGAAATATTCCCATAAAATTTGTTGCACAAGAAATATAAAAGGACAAAACTCAGGAGGACGCCTGTTTTTGTAACTCTCGGTTTAAAAAAAAAAAAACAAATCATGCAGCAATGTCAATGACCATGTTTGGTTCAAAGTCTCCTTTAAATCCTTTTTTCTTTAGTTTTATTGTGTTTACTGTGTTTTTCTGTTGTGTTTTCTGTTTATTGTGTTTACTGTGTTTACTGTGTTTATTGTGTTTACTGTGTTTATTGTGTTTTTCTTTAGTTTTTCTTTAGTTTACTGTGTCTGATTACATGAGGCTAATTCATGTTGGGAAATAAGGACATACAACTTTCATCAAAGAGAAACCCGACATTTGCTGATTTATCTACAGGATATGTCCCCTGGAAACATTTTCTGCGTATTTGTGAATCTAAAAAGAGAAAAAAAAGAAATACAAAGCAAATTTTGAAGATGTGATTTGGTAGATGGATCAAACTGAATACCGGGTTTTGAAAGATTGTAAAATTATCATTTTCTTTTTAAAATTTAAACCGAAGTACTACAGAAGAATAGTATGAACCAAAAAGTTGCGCAAGGAGCATGCTTCAAATGGAATGACAAGATTCGCAATACTGAGATCCTGAGGACCTTCAAGTTATAAAACCTCTCGAACCAAGTAGAAGCTCATTCTCTAAGATGGTACGGCCACTTACTCCGCCTCCTGCCAACTACCCCTGCAAGGATCATGTCGGACTTCAATCCCTCGATTTTCTGGAAAGGTCCTCGAGGGAGGGCGCTCACCAGATGGACTGATGTTATAAACCAACCCCTCTTCAACCGCAACATCGGCCCAAATGAGGCCCCATCATTAGCCCTGGACAGGGCTACTTTGAGAAGACTGACAGCCCTGTCAACCAATTCCTCTGCGCTGGCGACCCTGCTGAGCAAGAGCGTTAAGTCAAGTCAAAGGTGAAGGTGCTGTTTCTTTACGATGAAATAGTTGGTTGTTTTTTTTGTTTTTTTATTTTGTTTATTTTTTTTTTATTTTGCATAGACTACCTGTAAAAGTGGAGTAGAGTAAACGATCTTGAGCACATTTGTCATGAACGTAGTCAGTCCTTAAAAAAAAAAACGTTTAGTGTTTGTCTCAAATTGTTTTTGTCATTTTTTGCTATTAATCTTTATGTTTAGAGAATATTTTAGCAACTACATAAGTTTGACTCGAATTTAGGCGTTTTGACTAATCCCCGAAGCCACGCCGCGCCGACATGACGGTGGCGAATGTGTGATTTAGTATCAGCGGCGGCGCGCCGCCAGGCACCCCGCCGCCAGGCGATTTCTGGCCGGTGACTGGCCGCGGCGCGCTGATTTTTCTGATTAAAATTAAAAAATTCCATTTCACCAAGTACGTTCAACCTCAACTTGATTTCAGTAAGGATTTTTAAATGGTTGGCTAAAATCATACAAGAACAATATGCAGGAATTTGTTGGGCCGTGCGGAAAGTGTTTATGTTCACTGTCGATCAGACCAAGTAGAATTCCATTTTTAGACACTAGACCCAGGGAAACCTGTGTTGTGTAAATGTTTAGCATCGCATTGTTCCTATAAAATCCCGTGTTTAGTTATTTTCTTCTTGTTAATGCTTTGGGCTAATGTGTGTATAACTTTCAAAGTTTGAAGTTCAGACATCTTCTGTTCATCAAATGCATACGAAAAGGAAGTGAAAAAACAAATAACAACAGTAAAGAAACACTATATACAAGTTAGATACCATGGCTTAACAACACCAAAATTTAAAATTACGGTTACAAGAAGGTTAATTCAGAGATGACACTCTGAACAAGTTTTTTGTTGTTATGGATACAAGGGAGTTTGTTCACTCTACTTGGAGCCAGCATTGATCTTTTTGCAGTCACTATCAGTCCTGTCGTGCTAAAAAGCCGTTCAGCTGGTGTATTTGTCGCTGGTACAGCCACAACCTGACGAGCATAAAATGCCACTCGCGGGATCTGATTTCAGGGTTCGGACTCGCCTATAAATTCCAATAAATTCCTATATTTTAATGCACTCCTATAAAATGCCTATATTTTGGCTAAAATCCTATTATTCCTATATTTTCGGCTGAAGAGCACCAAGAACATTGCTGATGATTTGCAATTTTCACTGCTCGTTAAGTAAGCCAAGATGAGCTTTTCTTTGCTTTTGACTCTGCTCGTAGACTGTGCTGTCTTTCGGTGTAAATCGATAGTTAATTACAACTGTTGAGCTGTTTGAACTTAACTAATGCTTTGTGTTAAGATTAGTAAGCTGCTTCTTTCTGGGCTATGCTGTTGTGTTGACTTAGTAGTCTATGTTTTGTTTTTTTGTCATGTTGGGCCTGTCCAAAATGAGCGAAGATCAGTATATAGGCTAGCAGTCTCTGCTTAATGAGACTGTGTGTTCTTGCGACTTATGCGTTTCCTGGCTGAACGCTGTAAAAGGCTGATGCGAATACGGCCCAGTTTCGGACATATCCACATTTTTTCTTTTTATGAAAAAATGATGCTCATTACCAAGGTGATGCTCATTACCAAGCATCACCAAGCAGGTGATGCTTGGTAATGAATTATGGGGCCTACCAAGTCCAATAGTTCATGTCTTGCTAAGACGGATTGCAGCGGTAGAAAGATTGGCGAATGGTGTAAGACTGGGAACGACCAGTACTCGTTCTTTTGCAAACTCTGCTTGAAAAATCTTGGTTGCACAGCTGGGACTGCTCAGCTAAATCAACATGTGCGATCTGCAGAACACAAAGCCACAGTTACTGCTCAACTACATCCACTACAGCTTCACCTGACCGGACAACCTCGAGTTGATGAAACAACCAAGGATAAACCATTAGTTGGTACAAACATGTTTTGTGAGCGTGATGCCGCTTATAAAGCTGAGTTAATATGGGCACTTCAGACGGAACAGAGTTCCATGTCTACTAACTCTTCAGACCATATTGTTGCAACCTTCCATTCGATGTTCCCTGGTAAGATCCCCGACGGAATGTCCCTATGTATGAAGAAACTCACGTATCTGATCACCGATGCGCTGCATCCTTACTGTAAGCAAATGCTTGTGAAGGACATTCAGTCAAATTTTGTACTAGAATATGACCAGACAACCAACAATGCTGGTATGAAAGAGTTACAGATACGTGTTCGATATTGGTCCTCATACGGAAACGAAATCCAGAACAGACATTTATGCACAAGTTTTATGGGTCACGTGACAAGAGATGACCTGTACAGGAAGATCATGTCAGCCATTGAGCAGAATCAGCTGCTACTTGAAAAACTGATCATGCTTGGTAGTGACGGACCAAACGTCAACAAAATCGTTTTGAACAAGTTCAATGCCGAAAAAAAGAAAGTGACGGGAAAGGGAATGTTGAACTTTGGTACTTGCAGCATCCATATAATTCATAACGCTTTCTTGAAAGGTCTTCCGGCGTTCGGAGAAGAAAGTTCCGACTTTGTTATTCTTGTGCATTCATTTTTTGACGGCTGGCCTGCACGTTGTGAAGACTATCGAAAGAACCAAAAGAAAGTGGGAGTGCCAGAGAATGCTTTCATGAAGCATGTCCCAAGCCGCTGGCTGACGATCGGACGTGCCCTCGTTAGAATCATGCAGTAGTGGCCGGCAATCTTAGAGTATTTCCTGAACTTCGTGCCGAGAGAGAAAAAACTGAATAATCTTCTGTCCACTCCCAAATTTCTGAAGATTGTGGCTTATATCAAAAGTGCGATGATAAAGGCCCAACTCGAGTTTGTTCTAGCCTCAGTAGAACTGTTCATGAGTTTCGCCCAACTGTTACAAAAAGAAGAGCCTCTCATTCATGTTCTGCACTCAGAGATCAAAAGAATAGTTGTGACGCTTTGCGGACGGGTCTTTACTCCAGATTTCGTGACCGAGACTGAAAATTTCTCACCAGAAATGTTGAACCTTGCTGAAAAATTGGCAGAAAAGCCCATAATTTCAGAAAATGTGGAACGAGCTTTCGGTGAGAAAGCAACACTGAAAGACAAGGCCATTTCTATGTCAATGTGTGAAAACATTTTATTGCGGGTTTTCGCCATATTTTAAACAACTGTCCTCTGGAAAAGGATGGTTTTCTAGAGGCTTTACGCTGTTTGAATCCGATCAACATGAAGGATTCAAGAAGCATTGCAGACATAGCGGTTGTGGCACGCGAGATTGCGATTGGAGTAAGCTCAGACGTCGCCCAGGCTGATTGGCTGCTTTTGCGAACGGAAACTGGACCCCGTGAGGACATTACTCGGATCGATCATTTTTCGAGCTATTATTTTGGACTGGTGAATGAGTGCGGGGACAGCAATTACCCAGAACTTGCCAAGCTTATCAAAGTGGTGCTGACGTTGTCGCATGGCAGCGCAGATGTTGAGCGTGGGTTCTCGCATTCTGGTAGGATTCTCGGTGAAGACCAGGCATTGATGTCTGAACGCGTTCGGGAGGCGAGACTCATGGTATAAGACACGTTGAGGCTTTGTGGAGGAAAATCAGAACGGTTTGTTATTTCAAAAGAGCTGTTGAATCTTGCACATTCCGCATGGTCTCGGTTCAACAATATCTGGATGAAAAGAAAAAAGAAGAGTTATCCGAGAAGGAGAAAGCAGCTTTCTAAGAGGACAGCAAGCGGAAGTTGCAGGAGGTCTACGACAAAAAGAAAGAAATAGAAGACCTGGAAAGTAAAAGGAAAAAACTTAGCGCAAGAAAAGAAAACGCAAGCAGATACTTTACTTCAGGAAGCGACCGACAGAATGAAGAAGGCTGCCGAGTCCAAGAGTTCCATAGACATTGCCCTAGCTGTTTCTTTGCTCGAAGAAGCTGTGAAGTCCAGAACAAGTGAAAGAGAGCAGATGGGGGAATCTGCGAGAATGGAGCAGTCTCTTGCAAAGAGAAAAAACTGACCTCATATCGAAATTGATGCCCAAGATGCAGCAAGAGTGGTTCCAAATATTTTATCTGTATCAGTCAATCGTTGGCACAGTATGTATATCTGATTTTTTACTGTTTTACTATTTGTACAGTTTGTATTTGAAATAAAAAAAAATAAATAAATAAATGGATGCAAAAACTCGGGAAATGACGAATTTATGTGACCAGGCATCCCACGCCATCTACCACAGATCTGATCCCGAGGATTTCCGGATCCTATATTTGGCCTATATTTAGGCCCGGGAAATCCTATAAAAATAGGACAGAGCCTATAATTTGTAACGAACCGACCCGTCCTAACCCTGTGATGTTTGTATTTTTTTCAAAAGGATAATGTCTGGTTTTTATTTTCAAATAAATTCAACCGGTTCGCTTCAACATCCAACGAGAAATAAAGATCAACCTGATATCGGATTATCAGGTTGATCTCTTCATGTTCTGCAAGTGAATGAGCATCCTGACCGTTCACCTGTTGGATTAATTTTTTATGGACAGTTTCTCAGTGCCAGCAGATGAATATAACCTTTTCGCAATTGGTTCTGATGGTGCCTCATTATCGCTCGGATTTCCACATCACGCAAGTTTTCATTTTCTGTCTCTTGTGCAATGAGGAGGCTAGAACCAGCAGCACCCACATTTTTCCCATCACCAATCTCTTCACCAAATTCTATGAGCTCATTTCCTGTCACAATTCTTTTTATCATGTCAAAGAGTAAATCTCGTCGGTTTTGAGACGATTCAAGGAGGTGCTCATCATTTTTTTTAGTCTAAAGGTCTCAAAATTCAATAGCACTGCTGACATCAAATCGTCTCGAGGAAAACACTTATCAAAGTTGACCCTCAAGTTTTGCTTGATCTCTGCTATTGGGGAAGTTTCATCCCCCTTTTCTTCTATCTGTACCTTTAACATTCCTCTACACAATAAAGCAGCTTGCACAAGGCAGTTATGAGCTCGAGATCATTTTCGTTCAAACTAAGTCAGGTTTGCCAATTTGACAAAGGAGAGTCGATACAACAGCTTTATGGTTTAAAACACTGTCCAACATTGTATATGTTACTATGTTGCGTTCCACCGCGTGAGAAGATTTCTTTTGAGCATCCTGTAATGGTCAGTTCTTCCACTGCAGGGTATCTCCTTGGCAACATGAATAATGGGCAGCTCTGAGTCTGCATCTAAAACTTGATCAAGCTTGCTCAGTTCTTCAATCGCAAAAAAGCTTCAGATTTCTGTTTTTCGAATTCACGGTTTAAATCAGAGCCTCTGTAAGTCAAGGATTTGACAATAAGTTTAGTCTTTTTCACCAAATCACAAACCTCTGTAACTTTTGACGCTCCATCAACTGTGATCAGATTGTGAAGCTCATGTATAACACAACCTCTTGACCTCATATCCAGAATTGTACAGACACTTGCTACATTTGTACCTCTATCACGCACAAGTTATGTCCCTCCCTCCAATGTCAAAAAGCATAACACAGGTACAATATTCTTTTCTAATGTTGTCAGCTGTATGTCGCTCATCACCAAAACAGTTGGTTGAAAGAGTAACTCTGCCCTGTTCCCAATGATCTTTTTCACTGTTGTGAACGTTGCATCATATATGTCCTGCAAACAGGAAATGGAAATGTTTCTTTCACTTGGCAAATCTTCTGCACCTGCAACAATGTCATACTTAATGCACAATACTGTGAAAAGCCTATTCCTTTTACAATATTGAAGGGAAGATTATTCTGTGCACTCAGCAAAGCAAGATCTCTGCCAAGAATATATTTTGCATCTGAATCCATACTAGCATTGGACCTTGGGGTCCCACAGAATGCCGCAAATGGGCTTCTTCTTTGTGTCTGCTGAAATAAGCTGTTTTATCAGGGAGAACTAATCTGCACATTTACCGTAGGGCCTCTGCGCTCTACACTACAGGGGAAACTAAACTGCACCTTTACTCTCTTTTTTTTATCAAAACTGAATAACCCTCCAAAATTCTTTGTTGAAGGAAACGGTCGAGTTATGAAGTCTCAAGTCGAAGTTTAAGGCTACTTCAACTTGAGTGTGCTCTGCTCACTGTGCAAAAAAATAAAAAAATGTATTTCATTTTTATAGATATACAGTATATATATTTCTATACTAGCTCTAGCTCTTTTCCAGATAACATCCTGAATTGCCTAATGCTCTTTTACCTACCTCTTTTCATCCAAAAAATAAGAAAGAAAAAATGAACAGAATCTCGAAGTAGAAGGTAGAATTTTTGTTTCAAGAAAAATTTCTTCTTCTTCTTCTTCCTACGAACCGATGTACATGGCGAGCCCAAGATCACAGTATTTATCTTTGAGAAACAGATTAGCTGGGATGACGGTTGAAGCCCGGAGGTCGATATCGATAAGAAAAAAAAAGAGCAAAAAAAAAACGGTGGCGTATTAATGACACCGCCGCCAATAGAATCAGCGGTGGCGTCAGCGTGCTGATGTAAGATCGGCGGCGCGCCACCGTTTTTTTTCGGCGACGTGCCGCCGCCATTTCGGCGCGGCTTCGGGGTCTTGTTTTGACCCTAATATTCCAAAATATGTAAAAGATTTGACTTAAGGTAGATGTTTGGTAAGTAAAGATGCTAACAATCATAACTGCACAGAAGGAGGGAGTGGGCTCTGAATTAACCCTCATATTGGTGTGAATTCCCCAACTCCAAGGAAATTTGATAATCGTATCTCTGACCCCCTTGCCAAGAACTATGCATGTGTGTACCGATGATTACAATCGATGTTTTATTTTAGTTTTAACATGTCCTTCTGATTGTCTCAAGGAATTTTATTGAAATGAATATCTTTTCAGTGAATAGGAAATCTTGATTTCTTAGTAATGTCTTATTTCCCTCAGACCAGTGTCATTTTGGTGTGTTAAACTTAAACAAATGAGACTTCTGTTCAAATAGGTGACACCTTTTCGGTCGAAAATATTCTCATAAATCCTGTCTTGCATAAGAACTAAAGAAGGAAAAAAAGAAGAGCACATATTTTTGTGACTCTTAAGTTTTTGGAGAGCAGCTGTATGTCAATGTCTAAAAATAGATTTTATTTGAACTTTTATGCTAAAAGAAGAAGTACAAATGCTTCCTTTCCAAGATAATATCTTACAATATAAAAGACAATTTTTTTTTTCTTTACTCGAGAAACCAATTTCATTTTAGGAATATTTCTTAGATTAGCTTAGTTATACTTTTAAATTCAGGAAAAAAAGAAACATATATACATTGCATTTTGAATTAGTATGTATATCTTCTCCGTTATTTCTATTACATATTATTTCAGATAAATAGGGAACTAATCGTTGTTATTGGTTTTGAAGAGAAGTTTGGGAAATTTATTAATGAGCATAAACAGGCGTTAGTATGTATGTTCAATGAATCTAACAAATTATACACAATATGAAGTGAGCAGACTACCATGCGTGTTTGTGAATCACACTATTTATATTGCCCTTCAAGCTAGCCAAAGCGATGTGTATCATTGCAGCCAGTTAGTATAAGATACTTGCAGTTCATAGACGATTTTACCTGTGTGATAGAACCACAGTTTATATAATTAGCAGTATGATCATTCTCTATCTCACCCATTATAAAAAACCCGGACCGGGGTGCGAGTGCTCCGGAGAACGTTTTTGCAGATATAAACATAAGCGAAGTCAGATCTTTTCACGGGTAGACAAGTCAGATTTCTCTTGGACGCGAAATTTGGCTTCAACGTTGGAACACTAATTTTGAAGAACTAATTTTAAATTAATTTATTCCAATACATACATGAAAAACGGTAGTTAGTAGTGTAATGTTATTATTAGATGTTTTTAGGAATTAAAAATAGGTTTCGAAGTCTCAAGTTGGTTTCAAAGGTATTTTGAGAAGGTTTCTGCCAAAATACGTGTTCCAGGGTAATTGGACCGCTGATGGCAGATCAAATGAGAGGAGCTGTTTGTGCTAATTATTAAAGAAATAATTATTAAAGAATAAAAAAGGAAAGGAGAATAATTGGTATGGCGGTAACACTGCATATAAATTTATATGAATGTATATATAGTGGGCTGTAATAATGCAAAAGGTAAATATAACATT
>JAQQPU010000813.1:7968-26352 GCA_029168905.1 Artemia sp. Kazakhstan ARC1039
CTCCTTGAAAAGAATCTTGTGGATGAACTCACTAAAGAGAAAACCTGCTTAACATCCTGTTTCAAACCTGTTTAAAACCCTGTTTCAACAGGTGTGGTAAGCTATTCCAAATACTCTCCTGGAAAAGAATCTTGTGGATGAACTTACCAAAGAGAAAACTGTTTAACATCCTTTTTCAAACCCTGTTTCAAACCTGTTTAAAACCATGTTTCAACGGGGTGTGGCAAGCTATCCCAAATATTCTCCTAGAAAAAAACCTAGTGGATGAACTAACCAAGAGAAAAAAAAACTTGAATTATAGAAGAAGATGAAACAGACAAAAAAAGAATTATCCCTACCATTTTTACAGAGGCGCCAATTTGGGGCGCCAAGGGTAGCAATTGCCCCTTGAGCCCCCCCACTGAATTTTGAAAATATCTTTTTTGATATCTTAATTGAAAATTTCGATTTTTGGGTAAATTCATTGAATTTTGTTTAGAAAACCAACGAAATTGCCAACCCTCCCAGATTTCGAAAGCTACATCTTTCCTCCCTCCCTAGATTTGTTTTGTAATTTTGTGCCCTTGCATTTGTTCCTTATAAATCTCAAAGTTAGGACAGAATTACTCGAATACTATATAAAAACAGCTTTCAAATCTAAACTAGAGTAAAAAAAAACTAGCTAGTATTCAAGATTCAGATATATTCTGTTTTGTTTTAGTTGTTTTTTTTTTTATAGACGAAAAGAAACGATTTTCTTGGAAAGATAAAGGACCTGACAAAAAAAAAACTTGGCAGCTAAAATTAAAACGAGTTGAAGGGTCGAACAAAGTCCAGTTCTGGAGATCAACAGAGATTAGTACCGCCGGTTTGGACATTAAGGGTCTAGTGCCGTCATACTTACTTATACTTACTTTCAGCAAAGTCCAGTAAGAAAACGTAAATAAATGCAATTAAAATAAGGTAGAACTCGATAATGCTACCTTGGTTTGAAGATAATATAAGTTGGAGGAATATAATAATATAAGTAACCTACATTAATAATATTATATTATCATACATAATATTATAATAATATAATTTAATGTAATACTAATATGATATTACAATAATCTAATGTTTATATAAAATTATTATATATAATAATTATAATAATGAATAATAATATAAGTTGGAGGAAGATCAACCCCCAACTGAAGCCTAACTCGGTCCAAGCTACCTTTAAGGTTGTGTTTACTATTCTCTTATTTTTAACTGAATTAGAATAGTTGGCTGAAAAACAGAAATACTTAATGTTGTCATTGTTGCTGTTCGTAAGGTCGGGTGTATCCTCAATTGCCAGCTGGATTTGCCTTTTATCAGTGCTTACTTTTATGGGCACCGTTAGGAATTTTTGCCAGGGGGATTGGCAATAAATACGCTGGTGAAAAAAAAAACTTTGAATGTATTAATAGATAGTAATATCTTTAATAAAATAATGACCTCAAAGACGTACATGGAAGGTGGGAGGGCTTGGGTCCTGCCCCCCAAAAAACACTAAATTGTCTTACATGTTTGTGCGCTTCTTGTTCAATTTTGTTTATTATTATAGGACCCCCTGATTTTTTTTTTATTATTGCCCCCCTCCAAAAAAAAAAAATACTGCGTAGATCTTAGGTTTGATTTTGTTTTTAATAATTTAAAATTAAATTACTAGAGGATATTAAATAATAATAGTGTCTATGCTTTCTGAGGGTAATGTTTATTAGCCTATATATCTTGACTGAAATTCCAAGATCCTGGGAAAACTCTCAAGAACCCTGTTTTTTGTATTTGAAGCTCAAAGGGAAAAGAAGACAGGAAGTAGCCTCTCCCATGCATTAATAAATTTCCGACTATTCTTGAAATGACCGTTCTTTGTGCAGTGAGATAATGTGATGAAACCGCTAATTCCGGAGAACACGTCATTCTCCAGTTTATAGACATGAATTAATTTAAAGTGCCGAAGCGTCTTTCTTCACCAGAACATCCAGTTAAGTGCTTTATTGGATATTTAACGGTGCTGTGGAGGGGTAAAACAGTTTATTGAGGGCACGATGAGGCAAGATGTCGGCATAGCTGACAGTTAAGAATAGCTATGTCATGTCTTTCCCCCTTGGCCACCTCAAATTTCGTCGCTAACCCCTCCCTATTTGTGCTACATTAATGGAATTTGGAATACTCTTTCGGTGAGTTGTTTTGTCTTTTTAAAAAGTGATTTTTCCTTGTTTTTCCGGTTTTTCTGTTTTTAAGCATAGTCTATTAACTAAATTCTGCATTTTTGTGACCTTTCACAAAAAATTGAATGGTGTAGCCTATATACCGGGCTTTGGTGGAAAGCAGCCGCATTGTCCATGATTATTAAAGTTACTTTTGTTCTTTAAGTTATTATTAAGTATTTAAGTAAGTAATTACCAAGTAATTAGTAATTATATGAAGTCGTCAGTTTTATTAAGTTATTACTACATTAATAAATTTATTTATAAAATTATAAAATTAAGTTATCATTAAGTAATTAAGCTAATTAATTAAATTAGTAATTAATCAAGTAATTAGAAATTAATTGAGTATTTAAATGAAGTCATAAGTTAACGTGTTATTTCAGAAACCTGCCTATTATCTATATCATTGCTTGCTTTATTTAGTAATACCAATCAGCTTGATATAAGTTTGTCGGGGTTAAGTATATCATAGAAAAAAAATGTCTTAAACGCTTTCAACTGGGAGCTTCAAAACAAGACAGTTTCAGCCCGCCAAATATATACATCGATGCCCTGTTTGTTATGGTGAAATCGAATCCATGGTCCTTCCTAGCTGATACACTAGACTTTATTTTTGGGATGCTATAGTCAGGGCCGTACCCATGGTTTTTTTCGGGGGGGGGGACAAATAAAGACATTAGAGGCATCAAAATTTGGTTGTGTTCATTTTTGTTACGTTTTAACAAGTCGGAGAAGACATTTTGAGAGGATTCAAATCCCCTAACCTCTCCCCCCTGGATACAGCCTTGGCTATAGTACCAGTGGATCATTTTCAAGGGTATTCTCTCTCTTAAATATGCAGCATGGTTTTGACCACCACAGTTTTTTTTAGTCCCAGTTATATCAAATTATAACCACAGGCACCTTTTGAATCAGTCATAAGCCCCATAGGTGCAGCCCCTTCTGTCACCCCTCAGTTCTGTCTGCGGCATGATCTTTTTTTTCGGCAATGAGAACCAAAGGTTTCTTAGAATCAACGAATGTTGATATCTTTCATTCGAATTTATTTGATATGGAATTAATCAACATATGGCCTCATTAAAAGCAGGGGCGTAGCTCCAGCATTTTTATTGGAGGGCAAGAGGGGTCCACATCCGGAGTCAAGGGGCATGAGCTATATAATTTTTCTCTAAATAATGAGAACATCTGCCCCTCTCCCAACGACGCCCCCCAATTACAAGAGGAGGCTATATAACGTCACTGTCATGCTAAGTCGTATTTGCCCCCTGAGATCGATTACTGGGCACTTCTTATTCAGTTTTTTTAATAAACTAATAAAAAATGTGTACGTGCCTACTAACAGCATTATTCAGCCAGTTCAAAAGCCTTTTGTTAGTTAGTTTTCGTGACCCGATTTTAGTGTTTACTAAAGCTTCAAAACAGACTTTTCCATCATCCCCTGTCAAGATAACGAAGATGATACAAGCCAATCAGATATTGAGAAAATATTCTGATGAATTTGACTTGATTGTGTATCTAAGTTGAGTTTTGGCGATGAAAAGAATCTGAAACATGCGATTTTACGACAAGCCTGCTGCTGCAACTTGTACCAAAAGTACTAGACATTTATCACTGGATTCAGTACTTTCAGCACAGATTACCGATACTTACGCAGATTTCTCACTTTCAACAATTTTAAAAACCTCGAACGCCATCCGATCAGATGATTTGGCTTCCTAAAGGTTGACCATATCCAAAGGCATTGCCCAGGCGGAGCGTTATCCAACCCAAGCGCGGGCGGAACGTTATCCAATCCAATGACATTGCACGGGCGGGCGAAATTTGTTAGATAGCCAATGTAATTAAGGAACACGTCGGCCCATGTACTTTGCTAGGAGTGAGATATCTGGTAAATCTAATAGATAAGCTGTGGTTTCAGATTTATCCATTCGCCGAGGCAGAATTGCGATGTTACTTAGTCTATTTCTAAGAGACTGATCTAAATTTGCTTAGAAAATAAAGAAACTCCTCTTTTTTCAACTTATTTTTAAATCTAAAGGAAAATACAGAGAATTTTTAAAATTGAAGTCGGCAAATGGGTAAAGCTGGCTCAACTATCCAGTGATAGTGAAACTATCGTCTTACGTTACGAATTGAAACCGTAGGATTGCGGGAAAACATCATACAAAAACTTGTATACGGAACATACACCTAGCGGGCACGTTTGTGGCGGCAATCTGTGGCGACCCTAAAAAAAACTGCAAGTGTAACCGAGCCATTACAGTCGAGATTTCCATAAGATTAATCACTTGCGAAATGATATCGAATCTAGAAACCGCGTGATAGCAGTAGCAGCAGTTTAAAATTATATCTCCGACTCCAAGAATGGCGAAGAGTCGATTATCTGATTAAATCAATCGACGTAATTTGCCATATCATGTATACATTAGCTATTTTTTTTTTTTTTTTTGTAAGTTTTCAAGAACATAAACGCTTTGTCAAATCTATAAGATACTATCGCATATGGGGACATTTTAGTGACAGCTATTTGCAATTCTATGCTGTCTAGGATAGAGATGATGATGGAATTTTGAACAAAGAAATTACTCACAAAAAGAAAGAAGGAGGAGCCATATATGTGCAAATGATGCATCGCGCACCAACGCAGTTGTCTTTATTTAGCAGTTAATTATCTGAAGAGCTGCAAAAGATCCTTAAAGAAGTTGTATTTCCGGACAGATCTTTCATCTTTGGGTTTGTTTTAAAAAAAAGTACCAAGATGAATTAAGTTTATAGGTTTTGAGTTCAGGAACTTCTAGTTCAACAAGTTTTGTGTCCTCTTGATTAGATATGCTTCTTTTAGGGAGGGGACACTACCCAATGGGAGTATCCAAAAACTGATAATAGTTCACCTGCTGAACACAATTATTAAGAATTTGTCTTTAATTTTTATATATTTTTCTTAATTCTGTATTATCCGGTGGAGGGAGGTCAGGGTCTCACTTCCTACCAAAATGCTTCAATTTGAAGGCTTAACTCTTATAGTAACTCACTGACAAGTCAATTATTCCCTTTCTTTTCCAATAAAAAGTTTCGATGCTAGCAACGATTAACTCAAACATTCGAGGAGATGTGGCACTTGTGCCACACTTTGCACCATGCATTGGTACACTCTAACCATGCCATACGTCATGTATTGCACCAACTCCCGGGTGTACACAATCTTCTTAATGGGGAAAACCCCTCCAAATATTAAGCATGCATTAGTAATCTGCCACGTCCTGAATAGCCGATTCACCAGACATCTGAATGGCCCATTGTCATTAAATACCCCATTTGGTGATATCCCATGTTCTTCGCCCACTACTTCATGGTACTTTCTTTAGAAGTCTAAGCGCAATTATTTTTGAATTTGTGACAAATTTCTTATTCAACTCATTTCATCCGTTTTTAGCTTTAAGTTTAATCGCGTTCGATAATTACAAGAACGCATTCTATGTGACGCAATTAAGCTATTTTTCAACTTTTTATTTCAAAACAATTACGACATTGACTTTCAAATACGCTTTGGAATTAATAAAACTGAATTAGTTTATTCTTTGTAACAATTATTGTTACCCAATAATATTTTTGCATCCCCTAAGCCAGTGGTTCTCAAACTGTTGTACACGTACCCCTTGGGGGTACGCAAAAACTTTTAAGGGGGTACGCGGCCGGCCAACAAGGAAAAATAAAGGAACCCTTCAATTCTAGGATTGGCAATTTTATTTATATTTTAGTTATAGTTTACTTAGTATCGGTAACTGAGAAGGGGTACCTGAAATGTTTTTCTGGTAAAAAGGGGTACAGTGTCCAAATAAGTTAGAGAACGACTGCCCTAAGCTTATAGCGAAAATACAATTTCTTTTTACATCCTCTGTAAAGTTTATGGGAAAGTCTATAGATAAAATAATTTTTTGAATTCCTTAAGCTTATAGTCTATATGTATACTTAAAACAAATCAGCTCGAATCTGTCATCGGTTTGATGTGGGCAAGAGCGGGGCTTTGATAGGGGCAATTGCCCTTATTGAGGAAAATTATATTTAATTTGAAGAGTGACCAGCCAAAAAAAGCCCTTTTCTCTAACAATGGTTATGCAAAAGTCGGACTTTAGTGTAAAGAGTGGAGGATTTAGATCCCCCTCATACTTTGGATACCCCTGGCTATGGTATCAAAGACGAACATGTAACGATTTAAAAAAATAAGCTTTCTTGCAATTGGAAGTAAAAATTGAAAATGAAATTTTCACCCACAGATATTCTCCTGAGTATGCGGGGGCTACCGTCCTCCTCAAATTCCGCTCTTAATGCTGAAATTTGCCTGTTAATGGATAGTCTCATTTATTTGTATTTCTTTTGATGTAACTTTCATATAAAAAGTTTTGAAAGGTAGTGAACAAATGCAACATTTTACAGGCTATATTTTTTGTACTCTACAATCTTTCGTGGTAACGACAGTTCGTGGTAACGAACTGTAAGGAACGACCTGGCTCAATAGTAAACGAAACTCTAAAAAATAGAATTTTGAAACCAATAATGGATTAAAAGAATCATCTTATTATGCTGACTCCAAACATATAAGATTCATCAAGTTTAGTGTTACCCATCAAAAGTTACGAGTCAGAAAAAAATTGCCTTATTTTATAAATAGGGAAGAAACACCCCCTAAAATTCAAGGAACCTTAATGGAAACCACACCATCAGATCCCACGTACCAGAGAACCCTACTATAGAAGTTTCAAACTCCAATATACAAAAACGTGGAATTTTACTATTTTTGCCAGGAGACAGCTCACGGATGCGTGTTTATTTTATTTTATTTTTTTTTTTTCAGGTGCGATCGTATTGAAATAATGGTCCTAAAAGATTGGGAGAGGGCGTATTCCAATGGAAATTAAAAGTTCTAGTGCTCTTTATAAGTGATCAAAAAGATTGGGGGGGGGGGCAAATAGACCCCTCCCACGCTTGTTTTTCCCCAAAGCTATCTAATTAAAGTTTTGAGATTGCCATTTTGTTCAGTATAGTTGAAAGATCGAATAAATATGTCTTTAGAAGTAAAATGACCCCTCACAGTCCGTGGGGAGAGGCCTGTAAGTTATGAAATTTACCCATTGTTTACGTATAGTATTTTTTGTTGGCAAGTATACAGACATTTTTCAGGTGGGGGAGATTTTGTGCTTGGGTGGATTTCCATAGGGAGAATCTTCCTTGGAGGGGATTTCTAGGGGATAAATTTTCCACGGGAAATTTTACACTGAAGTGGCGATTTGATAGAATTCCTATACGGAATTCTTTTTAGTTGTCTTACATTCTCTTTGCCGACCCAATTTTTCATGTGGAGATGTACCGGGGGAATTATCCGGTGGCTACGGGGAGGGGATTTTTGGCGAGGATAGAACTGTCTGAAGGGAATTTTCCGGGGGGGGGATGCACTCTACGTTGGATGAAATTTCCAACGTAAAGGGAAATTTTACACTGGGGGGATTTGACAGAATTCCTATACGAAGTTCTTTTTAATTGTCTTACATCCTCTTTGTAAACTCAATTTTGCATGTGGAGATGTTCTGGGGGCTATTTTCCGCTTGTTCTGATTTCTGGGAAAAATTTTCACCCAAGGAGTCATTTCCGGAATGATCCAAAAACCGATTAGAGATTATAGTCTTTTTCAAATGAAAGTATGCTAAGGAGAATTTTCCAAGCTTAATCGTTCGCAAGAGATTTTACGGGGAGTGGGATTACCAGCGAGGATGGAACTCTCTGTTGGGAATTTGACAGGGATGGGGTCTGCACTTTACGTTGGATGACATCTCCACGGAGGAGTCTCCCGTAAAGGGGGGGGGGTTGTATATTTCATGGAGGGTGAGCCGCATTTACCGGGATTATTTGTAACACGATCAGAAATTAAATAAAACTAAACAAGTTTTATTTTAACTGAAAGTAAGGAGCCACATTAAAACTCAAAACGAACAGAATTTATTCTGCATATGAAAGGTTGCCTCCTCCTCATTGACTGTTTGTCCCAATTTTTAAAGAACGGCTACTGAAACACAGGGACTGCTAAATTAGAATGAGCTGCTTCTTTAAAGTGTTTATAGCTTTAGCGTAAAGAGCAAGGTATTGTGGAGGGGGCAACTCTTCATATATGGAATAATTTCCGTTCGTTTTTAAGGTTTAATGTTGCTCCTCACTTTCAGTTTGAACAACTTATTAATTTTACTTAATTCAGTTAAGTACTAGCTAAACTTTGGCGTAAAGAGCGAGGGTTGAGTGGACGGCACCCCACCTCACCCAGAGGCTAATTTATGTTAATAAGATTTTGTATGCTTGCAAGTGCACCCTCAAAAATATTCCAGGTGGTTTTAAGACTCCAAAGGGAGGTTAAGGGCAAAGTTTCACAAAATGACTTCTTTTTACGATATTAATTAAAAAAAACTTTCCGAAAAATAAGTTTTTCAAAGAAAAGTAAAAGCCATTTTAAGCTTAAGCTCGGCAGATACAAATACCTTTTAAAATTCAAACTCAAAACGACCAGAAATTACTGTTAAAGAATAAATGAAACCCAAAACGAACGGAAATTAAATAAACAATCAAAGCAAAAAACATACAACAAGTAATAACATAAATGAATAAATAGATCTTAAAGCGAGTAATGCTTAAAATGAATATGAATATCAAGCTTAAAATGAAAAAATATTTTCCCATTGAAGAATAAATGAAAGTTAAAACGAACAGTAATTAAATAAACAATCAATGCAAACAAACATACAATAGATATTAATGTAAATTAATAAATAAATCTTAAAACGAGTGAAACTTAAATTGAATATGCAAATCAAGCTTGAAACGAACAAAAATCACCACAAAAAAAAGTTTGGGTATGACCTCCTTCTCTCACTGTAAAGGTCTAAAACCTACTGCGTCATTGGCGCTTTACTGAAAACTATATGCGTCTTGAACAGTATTGGGAAATATAAACAACATCAAATTGAATATTTGATGAATAATGATATTAATTGTTGAAAGATCCATCAGTTCAAGAATATATTTCACTGTAATTATATTTTTATTTTCAATGCTGTAATAACTGGAAAAGAAAATATTTGTAATATAATCCGTTTTCAGTAACTAAACTAAACTAAACTTCAGCTCTAACTAAACTCTAAGCTAAGACTCAAAGCTAAAATTCCAAACTCTTAACTATAACTAAACTAAACTTCAACTCTAACTAAAACTCTAAGCTAAAACTCTTAACTAAGCGCCAGTGACGCAGTAGGCTTTTGGTTTTTATTTATAGGTAGGAAAGGAGGCAGTATCCAAACACTTGTCTGTAGGGAAACTATATTCGTCTTTAACAAGTTTAAAAAGAGCTAATAAATTAAACTGAATATTTTATGTATAATGATATTAATTGCTGAAAGCCCATCAGTTCAAAATTTTACTATAATATTAATGTTTATTTTCAATATTAAGTAACAAGGAAAACATTTGTCATAAAATTGGTTTTCAGTAAAGCGCCAATGACGCAGTAGGTTTTAGACTTTTACAGTGAGAGAAGGAAGTCATACCCAAACTCTTGTTTGTGGTGATTTTTGTTCGTTTCAAGCTTGATTTGCATATTCAATTTAAGTTTCACTCGTTTTAAGATTTATTTATTAATTTACATTAATATCTATTGTATGTTTGTTTGCATTGATTGTTTATTTAATTTCTGTTCGTTTTAAGTTTCATTTATACTTCAATAGGAATTTTTTTTTCATTTTAAGCTTGATATTCATATTCAATCTAAGCATTACTCGCTTTAAGATTTATTTATTTATTTATATTATTATTTGTTGTATGTTTTTGCTATGATTGCTTATTTAATTTCTGTTAAATAAAACACCTACGTAAAGGTGTTTTTGTTATATGATCTTTCAACTATTTTTAACAAAATGGCTACCTCAAATTTTTTATCAGATGTATATGGGGAAAAAGGGTTTGGGGGGCCAGTTGTCCTCTGATCACTTTTGACTCTTAAAAAGGGCACTAGTACTCTCGATTTCCAATCGAACGAGACCCCTTTGAAGTTTATACAACGACCCCTTCTGTATGAAGTGCCTCTGGAAAAAAAAATAAATGGAGTGGGGGGGAGGCTAGCTGTCCTCCAATCACTTTTGACTCTTAAAAAGTGAGTTACAACTTTCAATTTCCAATCAAATGAGCCCTCTAGGAATTTATACGAGCATCCCTTCCATAACAACCATATATGCCCCCAGGGCATAACTTATTACGCCTACCTCCGGGTCCTGGGGGGCTGTGTCGACACCGGAGTTTTTTGTTATCAGAACTTTGAACTATTATTAACAAAATGTCTATCTCAAAATTTTTATCTGATGCATTTAGGGCGTGGAGGAGGGGGGGGGGCTAGTTGCCCTCCGATCTCTTTTGACTCTTAAAAAGTGAACAAGACCTTTCAATTTCAAATCAAATGAGCCCTCTCCAAAGTTTATACGAGCATCCCTTCCATAAGAACTATATATGCCCCTAGAGCATTACTCATAACGCCTGCCTCCGGGCCCTGGCGGGTTCCGTCGACACAGGAATTTTTCTTATCTGACCTTTGAACTATTTTTAATGAAATGGCTATTATAAAAATTTTATCAGATGGGCTTGGGGGAAAAAGGGTGTGTGGGGGAGGGCTAGTTGCCCTCGGATATCTTTTGACTCTTAAAAATTGAACTATAACTTTTAATTTCCAATCAAATGAGCCCCCTCTGAAGTTTATACGAGCATTCCTTTCATAAGAACCATAAACGCCCCCAGGACAACACTTACAGCGCCTTTCCCCCGGGCTCTGGGGGGCGTTTTTGCTATCTAATTTTTGATCAATTTCCAAAACACTGGTTATCTCAAAATTTGTAGGGGTCGGGTTTGGGGAAAAAAGAGCGTGGGGGGGGCTAGTTTAACTCTCTTGACTCTTAAAAAGGAACTAGAACTTTCAATTTCCAATCAAATGAGCCCTCTATGAAGTTAAAAAGTGAACTAGAACTTTCAATTTCCAATCAAATGAGCCCTCTATGAAGTTTATACGAGCATGTCTTTCATAAGAACCATACATGCCCTTAGGGCATAACTTAGAACGCCTTCCCCTCTGCCCTGGTGGGGTGTTCTATTGACACCGGATTTTTTCTCATCCGACCTTTGAACTATTTTTAACAAGACGTCTATCTCAAAATTTTCATCAGATGGTTGGGGGATAGCTGCCCTCGGATCTCTTTTGACTATTAAAAAGTGAGCTCGAACTTTCAATATCCAATCAAATGATCCCTCTCTGAAGTTTATACGAGCATCCCTTTCATACGAACAATATATGCCCCAGGGCATAACTTACAACACCTGTGCCCGGGCCCTGGGGGGTTGTGACGACACCTGAGTTTTTGTTATCTGACTTTTGAGAAATTTTTAACTTAATGCCTATATCAAAATGTTTATTGGATGCATTTGAGGAAAAATGGGCGTGGGGGAGCTAGTTGCCCTCCAATCTCTTTTGGCACGAAAAAACTTTTTGGCTCGAACAAATTTTTGTTATATGATCTTTGAACTATTTTAACAAAATAGCTATCTTAAAATTTTTATTGGATGTTTTTGGGAAAAAAGGGTTTGGGGGGGGGGAAGGTGGTTACCCTCCAATATCTTTTGACGCTTAAAAAGTGAACTAGAACTTTCAATTTCCAATAAAATAAGCCCTGTCTGAAGTTTATACGAACATTCCTTCCATAAGAACCATATATGCTCCCAGGGCATAACTTATAACCCTTGCCCCTGAAGAGTGTGGGGGGAGTGTCCTGCTCAAACATATAATTTCGAAACCTTTCAACTACGTTGAACAAAATGGCTATAAAAAAATTTTGATTGGATGTGTTTGGGGAAATGGTGAGCGTGGAAGGGGTGTCAGTTGCCTTAGAATCACTTTCGACTTTGAAAAGGGAACTAGCCATTTAAATTTCCAATTGAATGATCCCTTTCTGAAGTTTCTACGACAACGTTGTCTATACAAAACCTTATATGCCCCCAGGGCATAACTTACAACCCTTTCCCTGAGGGCTGTGGGGGAGTTGTCATCCTCAAAGACCTAATTTCCAGAACTTAAAACTACGTTTAATAAAATGGCTATCTCAAAATTTTGATTTGATGTGTTTGGGAAAAAGGTGGGCGTGGGGGGGCCAGTTGCCCTCCAATCATTTTCGACTATTAAAAATGGCACTAGAACTCTCGATTTCCAATCGAATGAGCCCCCTTTGAAGTTTCTAGGACGACCCCTTCCATATGAATTGCCCCTGGGAAAAAAATAATAATAAATAAATAATAAACACTGGAGCCGTATGGCCTTTACTATAGGCAACGCTACAGCGTTGCCTCTAACAGTACTATATTTTCTTACTAACTTTCTGTGTTTTGTACTTTTTTATATTTTTTTACAAGGCATGGGAGGGCACATTTGCACGGTCTAACCATCCCCTCCCCTGAGAGAACCCATTTATGCGATTATCCGACACTTTTTCATTTAGCCTCTGTTTTTGGAACCAAACAGTTCATGGTAACGAACTATATGTAAAGAGCAACTTGGCCCAAGAGTAATCGAAACTCTAAACAAGGAATCTTGATAACAATTAATGTATTTAAAATAATTGGCTTTTATGCTGCTTCCAAATACATAAATTTCATTAAGCATAATGTTACTCATCAAAAGCTACAAGCCTGAAAAAATTTACATGGTTTTCAAAAAAAGGGGGGGGGGGGAAACCTACAAAGAGTCAGGCGATCTTGATGAAAATCACGCCATCAGATTCAGCATATCAGAGAACACTGAAGTAGAAGTTTCAAGCTCCTATGTTTAAAATATGTGGAATTTTGTGTTTTTTGCCAGAAGAAAGATCACACATATGTGTTATTTTTCCTTTTGTTTTCCCGAGGGGTAATCGTATCGAACCAATAGTCCTAGAAGATTGGCAGAGGTTTCGTTCGCGCAAAAATTAAAAGTTCTAGTGCCCCTTATAAATGACCAATAAGATTATGCCATGATAATGTGTCGTTTTTTGCCATTGTGGTGCACCAAACTACGATTTTGCCCCAAAGAGGACCATGTTGCTATCGATTGAAAATCCTGAGACAGTCAATTGGTCAAAACTATGAGATAGCCAAGTCTCGAAAACCTATATATTGAGCTTCCCAGTTGCAGAGGGAGTAATGCCGCACGGTGGCGCAGTCGTTCCCGAAAAGTCAGGTATCCATAAAAGACTAATGGTTAATATGGACATTTATTTTAATGCTTAATTTAACAAAGTTGATTCAGTTAATTTTTCATGAGACTATATTGTACAATTGCGCATCAGCTATTATGAAGGAAGGGCGGTGGGTCATTGTAATGGCGAGGGGGGGGGGTCAGATGCCTAAAAGAGCTCATTCAATGCCCAAATTGTCTAATTCTCTAAGAGCCTTCAGATAAACATAGAAAGGGGTAGAGGGAAGTAGGAAATTGATAGTCTCCCTTCATGTAGAATAAGCCTCAATAAGGGGGCTGTGGGGTGATATTCTCGCTGCAGAAGAATGTTTCTGACATTTATTTTAAAGCTTCATTTAATTAAACTGATTTGCTTTATAGTTTCTGGACAAAATTATAAACAGTGATGTGAAGGTGTACATAAGATTTTTATACGAAGGAGGGATGACGTGTAATTTTTTAGGTGGGAAGGGGGGGGGGCAGACGCCCCAGAGAGTGTATTTTAATGCCCAAATATCTCATTTCTCATTAAGCCTTCAAACTAATATAGGGTGAGTTTTGGGGTATGGGGGGAATTGATATCTAATCTCTCTTTTTTCCTGGAAAATTTTTAGTCTACGCCTTTATTATTGGGGCTAGGTGGAGGGGAATTGTGCCCCTCCTATTGTGACAATCTTCTATGCAACTTAAAATATTACATTCACATGCCTAACTGTAAAGAGAGGGAAGGGTGGAGCTGGGACGACATCAGCCTCGCCAGTATTTTTCTTGTGGGGTGGGGTAGGGGGACAAGTGCTACCAAGAGCTTTATTTGCAGGGAGTTAAAATGCTATTATTTATGTATAGGAGGGGGAAACCTCCCCCTCAAATATGGAATAAGTTCTGTTCGTTTTAAGTTGTAATGCTCCTTACTTTCAGCTGAAAAAGCTGTTTTTTTTTAAATTTAATATCTTAAAGAATGAGGGGCAGGAGCCGAATAAATATGTAATCTTAATTAGTCTAATTTAAAACTTAAATCGGTATGTTTCTTGTGCATTAGCTCTTACCCACGAAAGAAGTCAAGTTTGGTTAACGCTAATGAAATAAAACAAAATAGGATGAAAATTTAATAGTTTAGAAACAAATTTGGGCTATATATTTGCATACTAGGGGGATGGGCGGCAAAGCATAGCATATATTAAATACGTAACCAAACCTAACCTAGGTACCTCCCCCCCCTAAACCCCCCAAAAAATAGTTTAAATATTGTAAACGCAATAAGAAATCACGCTTTGCGATCAATGTATCCATTTCAAATACCCGTTTGACGGGGTTCCTGTAGTATTTCCTTGTACAGTCTATAGCGGTGGGTAAGAGCTAATGCACAAGTACCATCTGCAATCCGCTGTAAATGTACATAGAAGTTTCCGGGGTCTTGCCTCTTTTCAAACAGAGAGGTATGGTCTTGCCTTTCTTTCGACTCTGCCTCCTTCCCCGGTGAAATCTTGGCTGCGTCCATGCCTCTGTTAATCAATACAATTAATTTGTTATTTAAAACCGTGCCTTCACAGCCCATTCCTTGGTCATTAAAGTATACTATAATGACGGTATATACATTTGTAATCTAAGCATTTCTTTTTCTAGATCCGGTGATTTTCATCTAAGGAATGCTGCCATTTTTCTATGATAAATATGGTAAAATTAACCTTCATATACAGTAAATATATAGCCTTCAAAGTAAATAGCTATTGCACCATCAAAGGTGTGCTGCATGGCTTGCTATCATAAATCTTAGAATAAAAGGATATTGCTTAACTAAAAAAAGAGAGAAAAATGATGATAGTAACACAAATTGAATCCTTCAAGAACCTGGTTGGGACATCGGGCCAGACTGCCCCGAACTGCTATGATGTTTTATGCGTTTAATGATAATTATGAAATCTACCCTAGTTTAGACTTTTGTTACGAATGCGGTCCCACTGTCAGAGATCTAAGTAGGGGTGCAACCCCTCAAATTTTTGTCAATCGGTAAAGTTTTCACCGGAGGTTATAGTTTTAGTAAATCATGGATACAATTCCGAAATAGTGTAATCTGGAAATTCTATTGCCCATTATAAAAAAAATATATATGTGCATGTGCTTGATATAACCCGCAGTAGATTGCAAATTCAGCATTAGCAATGTACTGTTTATTTGTAAGATTGGCAAGAAGAGATATTTACAATGCCGGTTCTGGTCTCTCTCGTGCCCTGGGCAATATCTTGATCATCGCCCCCTCCCTATCTCCCAAAATTTTCAGGCCAAATTCTAACAAATTTTCATTTATCAACAAAATTTTCTATTTATTTAAATCTGACTTTTTTTTTACTTTAGCCTCTGCAAAATTGTTAATTATCTCATCCCTAATAATTGCTTCTAATTCTTCTGTCCTATTAAACTGCTCATTAACTCTAAATCATCTAGTTGCTACTTGCCTATAGCCAATCTGACTATGGCCAATAGTCGATCTGGTCTTTCTTACTAATTGACGCAAATGCTGGGCCCCCTGAGTACGAAATAAGTGACGACAGCTATGAAAAAGTTGAAAAATGGACGTGCATTTGCAGTCGATGGGATAACAGCAGAGATCCTGAAGACATCCTTCCAAGTCTGTATAACTCTTTGGAGTACTCTCCTAGTGGTCATCTGGTATACCAAAAAAGTACCAAAAGATTGGACTAGGGGCATACTGGTCAAACTCTTCAAGAAGGGCGACGCGCTAACCTGCGACAACTGGAGGGGCATCAACTTAACGTCTGTGCCTATTAAAATGCAATGTAGCCCTAGACTCACTTCAGGAAAATGCAACATGGATTTCGACCTGGTAGGTCTTGCTCTGATCTTATTTTCATTCTTAGGTTAATGGTTGAAGAGTCCAGGGAATGGGTAAAATAAAATATGCATGCTCTTCATAGATTTTGAAAAGGCATTAGATTCTGTTGATCGAAATATTTTATGGAAGATTTTGAATTATTATGGATTACCTGATAAACTAGTCAAAATGATAATCGCACTCTATGAAGAGAGTGAATGTTGCGTGCGCACAGAAAATGGGGATACGCGTTCCTAAAAGATAATGTCTGGTGTCAAACAGAGATTTTTTCCGTCCCCATATCTGTTTTTAATCGCCAAGGACTACATTCTAAGGCAGTCTTCAGATTCTGGAGTGAGGATTTGCAGCCGACAGATCTCTGACCTAGACTTTGCTGAGGACGTTGTTCTTCTCGAAGAAGTGAAACAGCGACTGCAGCTGCTATTCGACGCCATAGATGAAAAGGCCGAAAAAGTGGGGCTACAGTGAATATCAGTGAGACGAAGAGCATGGCTTACTTCTGACTCTCTGCTGACATTGAAATGCAAAGATAAAGCAATTGAACATATCAATGAATTTAAGCACCTCAGGAGTTGTATTTATTATAATGGTTAAATAACCAACGAAATCAAAAGGAGGATTGAATAAGCTACATCGGCTTTTGATAAGTTGAAACCAATCTGGCGCAGTAGGATAAACTCTATGCGCTTGAAGCTCCGCCTCATGAATAGCAACGTGATTACGTAATGACCATTCTCATCTATGCAAGTGAATGCTGCGAACTAAATGTCCAAGTGGAGAAACGCATCCTAGCCTTTGAAAACTTGAGCCTTAGAAAAAGACTGAACATATCGTGGCAGGAAAAGGTCAAGAACATAGGAGTTCACCGGCAAACCGGTCACCCATTAGTTACTCACCTTTTGAACCGTTTGAGATGGACGTACTATGGCCACGTCCTTCCTATGCCAGAATATCGACACACATATACATTTTATGAGTGGTGCCCTGAAGGGAGGCACACAAGAGGTTGGCCAAGAGATACCTTGCGACAGCAGTATATGAACAGGATCTGAGTAGACAAGAAAAGTATCTTCAACCACAGTGGGAGGACGTCAGGGTGGCGGTTCAGCTCCCTAATATCTGAAGAGGTTTCATAGACGCCCTATGCCGTATTCCAGGCTCTGGAGGATCTAAAATGAACGACCGCTCGTTACTGGCCACTGACACTGCAATCCCTCATAACATTTGATACGCAATTCTTACGTTTGCGAAGACCTCTTCATCTTCGTATTGCACAATTAATTCTAACACATCTATAGGTTTCCTTAAGGAAATGGGTCGGTGTTCGATTATTTCTTTTCATATCTTGAAGTTCGTGGAACAACTGAATGGGATCTAAATTATCGTAAAATTTTTCTTTTATTGCTTGTTATTTTCATTTTAAAGGAATGGTGATGAAGGTATGGGAAAAATGAAAATTTCGCATTCAATTTGCTTATACTTGCTGCCAACTGCGCTCTCTACTTTATTTTAATAAAAATAAAATTTCAAAGATTACAAACATCTAAAAAAAAAAAAATCTAGTAAATTTAGAGGATCTAGTAAATTTCCCGAAATCTAGTAAAAACAAGTAAAAAGTCATGATTTAAATTGAACAAAACTACTTTTTTATTCTCAATGAATTCAGGGAAAAAAATTATCGTAAATATATGACAATTTACAATTTTTGTAAATTGTACCTATTTTCATAAACAGACACTTCACTTCCGGCGTCTAAAGGTCGACAAAATCATCTTTCTGTGTATCAAATCTTACCAACTAAAAATGAAGCTGTAATGACACTTGGATTTGTGATGATTGGGAATCTATTGGAAAAGCTACCCAAAACAAAAACAACCCAAGGTGATTTGGTGCATCTCCTCATTCTGAAAAAGTTATCTTTTTTTCAGAATTGCATAAAATAATTCATTTTATTTGTAGGTAGAACTAACGTAAATAGTAATATTTGTGGGTTGGGGTAATTGCGGGTGGGGCACTCGTAATTGAGTTAAGGTCTA
>JAQQPU010000813.1:26452-44382 GCA_029168905.1 Artemia sp. Kazakhstan ARC1039
TTTCCGGGAACTCGTAACATTTGGCACGGAAACAAATACTATTTCCGGATCATAACATCTGCCTCGAATAACAATAACAACAACATCTGGCTCAAATAACAACAACAAATTCTATTTCAGGGTCATAACATCTGCCTCAAACAGGAAAGAAATGTCATTAACTTTGCTTCGAACGACAACAACATCTGGCTCAAATAACAATAACAAATTCTATTTCAGGATCATAACATCTGCCTCAAACAGGAAAGAAATGTCATTAACTTTGCTTCGAACGACAACAACATTTGGCTTGGAAACAACAATAACAAATACTGTTTCCCGGAAACTCGTAACATCTGGCTTGAACAACAACAAGAAGGAAGTGTCAAAGTTCCTGTTTTTCCATTCTCACTGACAAAATCCATAAAACCATCAAATAATCAACACACATAACCATCCATGAAACCATCCATAAATGTGACAAACTTTCTGTTTTTTCATTCTCACTGACAAAATCCATAAAACCATCCATAAATGTGACAAAATTCCTGTTTTTCAAATTCTCACTGACAAAGTCCATAAACCACGTGGTTCTATGCCCATATATGGTGCCCCCCCTGGAGTAGAACCCCCCCTTCTACTCTCGTAATTGAGTTAAGGTCTAAATCTATGATATAGGTTTGATACATTAATAAACATTTATTGTTGTCAGATATTAAATAATCGTCCCATTGTTTATATTTGAGTCTCTTACTAAAATGGCTGCTGGCCACTGTGTTAGGTGAATGCCGTGAACTGGAGTGCTTCTTCTCTTCTGAATGAGATGACATATGGTTTCAGTCTGCACAGGGGTGGATCCAGGATTTTTTTAGGGGGGGGGGAATATGAACGTCCTTACAAAATAAAGCGGGGGGGGGCAAAATAGGTTGATCCGATAAACTGGCGTTATGAGCAAGTTTAATTAACGCAAACTTGAGTTTGCGTTAACTAAACGGAGGAAAACGATCACGGAGGAAAACTATTCTCCGTCACGTTTCACAGTCTGACCTCGAAAATCCGTGCAAATTTTGGAAAGCTTTGTCCCTTTTTAAAGACGCTGCTGGAAATGAACTGTTTCCATACTTGCCAAAGTTCTTTCTGACTCTCTTCAGCTTGCCCCATTCATGTGCTGGAGCAGAGAGACAGTTCTCGATTTTATCCTTCATAAAAACCAAAAATCGGAATAAGCTAAATATCTCGACTGTTTCGGCCCTTATGAAAACAAAGCAACTTGTCCTCAGGTCGTCAAGTGGAGTCCATGACAGAGTGATCCCCAGCGATTTGACTCGGGCTACCAAGAAATGGAAACAGGTGGATCCCTTGAGCCAGAATTCGGCACTAGTCGATGCTTTAAATTCGGATGAGGACGAGTAAAGCCTTTTAAGTGTGACTTTTTTAATTATGACTACATGTTTTTCTTTTTGCTATTAAATTGTTATGATTTACCTGAGCTGAAGACTATGGACAAAATGGTTTTTTTTAAACTAATTAGCCTATTGTATGTTATATAAGTTTTATTTTTCTTGGCAGCCCTAGTCCAATTTGAGGTGTACTTTTTAACTTACATAATTTTACAACTAAACCGGTAGCCGATTACGTCGTTTCCATTTTGAAGTGACATAGATTAAATTGGTTTTTGATTCTCTAGAATACAAACGAGAAAGAATCCAGAAAAAAATCAGTTAAAAAAAAATCTTAAATTAATTGCTTTAAAATCTGTCAGACATCTTTGTAAGCAGCTTATCCCGAATTTAAAGACCAGCCCAAATAGTGTTTTAAAACTGGCAAATTTCCTCCTAAAAATCTAAAATTTAAGGGTTTAGATTTCAAACCTAAAAACGGAAACTGGGGGACAAATTTCAAAAGCCGTCACTTTCAGACACACCTCAGATTCTTAGCACTTCATCGCCTGAATTGCTTCGTGATGAGTTGTAGCTGTTTGTCTTCGTTGATTGTTTTTTACTTTTTCAATATATCTGAATTTTATGACCTGAAGAACATTGATAAATTTAAAGCCGGGCTTCAACAGCAGAATTTCCAGAATCCAAGATTCCAGACTATTGTTTGACGTCTTGCAAACACCGCATTTGGAATGTGAAGCCTATCCAGTAGTACATCCAAATAATCCAGAAAAAGGATTTTTGAACTTGTAGGTTTCCGGAATTTTCAATCATACTATGAAAACGAAAGAAAAGAGGAAAAGAGAAAAAAAAGAAGAAAAAATGAAAAAAAATGTGAAAATCGTACTGATTATCCTCCTATAGTAAAAATCGATGCTTGATGGTGCGCGTGCGGCGTAGCCGCACGCGCAAAAATTTTTTTGGAGCATTTAGTAAAACAGATACAATCAAGTAAATTTTTCCTCTCCGATTTAGTAAATTCTTCGAGCTCAGGGTGGCAACCCTGTGCACTGTTTATTTGTAAGGTCGGCAAAAAGAGATATGTTACGAGTGCTGATGGGATTCTGAAACGGTATAATGTGGAGATGCTATTGGCCACTCTTCAAAAAACACATGCGCTTGATATAACCCGCAGTGGATTGCAAATTCAGCATTAGCAATATACTGTTTATTTGCAAGATTGGCAAGAAGAGACGTGTAATGAATGCTAATGGTTTTTTCATTACTAAACGATAATTATGTAACAGTTTCGAATTAAGAGACTGATAGGAATGTAAAAGATCCAAATGCTTTACGAAAAAAAAACAGAGTCGTTTTGCAATTACAATCAGGATTGCCACTCGCCCAAGAAACAAGTAAATAGAATTGTTGGATTTTGAGCTTGTGGAAAGTTTTTCACAACAAGTTTCTGTTTTTACTTTTGTCCCCAAAGAGGAGACACAAACGTTAGGACCTCCACAAAGTATTTTGATCGAAACTCCACCCACCCTAGATTTTGAGAAATACCTTCTTTTCAGTATTTTAATTGAAAAATACCTTTTTTGGTATTCTTACGGAAAAATATCTTTTTCGATATTTCTACTGAAGAAATATAAAAAGACAACAAACTGCCCTCCTCCTAGATTTTAAAGAATACAGTTTTGTTTCCCCCAGCACACACACACACATTTCTGAGAATTAACCCCACTGCCTTAAATCAGCTTTTAATTTGATCTTTGTCCAAGTTAACACTGTGCATTATTAGAAACTGGACCTAATTGCGGGGGTGCGCGTGTAACTGAACCATCGTGTAACTGAACCACAAGCCACTGAATCCTTGTAACTGAGCCACCATGTAACTGAACCACCGTGCAACTGAACCCCTGTATAACCGAGCCCCTGTGTAACTGAACCCTCGTGTAAGTGAACCATCAAGCAACTGAACCCCATTTAACTAAACCTCGTACAACTAGCCCTCAGTGCAACTCAACCCCATTTAACTGAACCCCCGTGCAACTGAACCACCGTGCAACTGAACCACCATGCAACTGGACCACTGTGCATTTGAACCACCGCGCAACTGAACCACCTTGCAACTGAGCCCTCGCGTGACTGGACCATCGTGTAACTGAACCACTGAACTCAGTTTTTTAGTTTTCTAAAAATTTGAGGCAATATAATTGGGTAAAATACAAGTTAGAATTTTTATATGCTCGGCCTTGTTGGAATTGTTTGTTTCTTATAGTCGTGATATAAACGCCTGTCAAGATCATTCATAAAAAAGCTTTGTTTTATTTTTGCAAAAAAAAGAAGATCTGCTGTCGCAAAGCATTAAAACAGATTTTCCCCACTTTTTTTTAGATGAATCAGACCGTTCTGGACGTTAAGTAATAAACATATGTTTTTAAAATATTTGACCTTTGTCAATCTAGATAACGAATTTTGATCAGTAGTCTTTGAGGAGATTTGCAGCTTAAAAGGATATGGGAGGGGGCTGGGGTACTTGTCAATTAGCTGGACCCCACGTGATATATTGTATACGGAAGATGCTTAAGAAACTAGTCAAACAGGTTTCTTTCAATAGAGAATTGGATTGCAAACCGTGGTTTGTCATTGCGTTTACAATATTTAAACTTTTGTTTTTTGGGGTTTAGGGGGGAAAAGTTCCTAGGTTAGGTTAGGTTACGTATTTAATATATGCTATGCTTTACCGCCCACCCCCCTAATGTGCAAGTATATAGCCCAAATTTGTTTCTAAATTATTATATTTTCATCATATTTTGTTTTATTTCATTAGCATTACCCAAACTTGACTTCTTGCGTGGATTCCAGCTAATTGACAAGTACCGGGACTGGTTGCACTCCAGCCTTTTTTTTCAACATTCCTTCAACATGCCCAGAAAGTTCAAATTTCATACCCTCAGGTTTATACCCTTGGCTGTTCTTGACATATTGCAGATATGTCGTCTTCTAAAACTGGATGCACAAAGTACCTCTTGATTTAGTTGAAGATGCTCCTAAACATTTTCAGAACGATGTGACGGCTGATACCATCAGCCATTGTACATATTGCTGGTATTTCCTTTTCACAACCAATAAAGGAAAAAATGTCTTTTGTTTGTGTTTGGCATTCATCTTGACATTTTCCTAAGGTTCACCTTCTTGCACCAGGGGCTATGGGCTGTGCTGTGAACCCTAGATGCATAGTTATTTTATCTGTTATTAATATAATGGTCACCTCAAAATTATCCATCGGATGAATTTGGGGAAAAAAAGAGGATGGGATTGAAGCAGTTCGATCACTTTTAACTCTTAAAAAGTGCACTGGAACTTTTAATTCTAATTGAATGAGCAACCTCCCCCCCCCTCCGAAGTTCATATAAAAATCATTTCCATAAGAACCTTATTTATTAAATTTTAGTAACTAGCTTAACTTACTGCCCTCGCTCCAGGAGCTGCTGGTGGGGTTGTTAACCTCAGAGGCATGGCTATTTGACCTTCAGACTATTTTGAAAAAACTTTTTTTTTTACTTTGATCGGGTGCATTTCGGGGGAAAATGGCGGTTAAGAGGGAGATGCTGATTGTCCTCTTATTATCTTTGATTTTTCAAAATTGAACTTGAAATTTCAATTTCCAATCGAATGAGCCTTTACCAAAGTTTGTACTATCATCCCTTCTATAAAATAATAACTATAGGTAACTTGTAATAACCTACAGCCTTTGCCCCGAGGACTGTGGTTTTTTTTTGTTAATCACGTTTATTAATACCGTTCTGAAATTGAAAGTTTTAGTGCCCTTTTTAATAGTAAAAAGTGATGGGAGGACAACCAGCCCCCCCCCGCTGGAAAAAAACACCTCCTGTGGAAAACACCTCCGAAAAATACCACCTCGTGGAAAATACTCACCCCTGGAAAATACCTCTCCGTTAAAAATCTCCCCCCGAAAAATACCCCTTGCGGTTGGTTGGTATCCAATCACTTTCGACTTATAAGAAAAGACTAGAACTGTCTGGGTATTACAACTAATTTCTACCTCCATCCTCCTCTCGTGTCTCCCCTAGAGCTAATTCTGTATTTACCCGAAGGCTCAATGAGAGTCGAGATGTTTTGGCATTAAAATGCACCCGTCGAGGTATCTCCCCCTCTCCCCAGCTACAAAAAAAAACGAGAACCCCATTGCAGAATTTGAAGGGCCGTTTTAAGTTTTGTAATTTGTTTATTGCTTACAGATAATGTCTATTATTGGGAAGCATGCGGCCATTTTTCGCGTGGTAATTTTCGGAGGAGGGGGGGATATTTCATGGGAAGAAAATTTTTGCACGGAGGGGGGAGGGGGCAGGACTTACACATAAATTCGTCTTTTAAACTTTCTTTTGCACTTCTCAGTTAAACTAAAAAATAACAGAACCCAAATAAAATATTCCAATTTGGAAAACCATATTGTCCGCGAGGGGTATTTTCCAGGGGAGAGTTTTTGCTTGAGAGGGGGGGGGGGGGGGTAAAGCCTAGACCCGTAAACAGTGACAGGGCGATGGGAAGCCCCATTAACAGACATAAAAAAAAGGAAAATTAAATCTGGCATCAAGAGTTTGTGAGGTCCGATTTCCTTTGTTTTTGTGACAACAAAAGAGAGCTTTCTTATTAATCACCTTGACAGTCATTTACATTATGACTTAAAAAAGCAAAACAATTCCAACAAGGTTGAACATTCAAACATTCTAACATGTCTTTTACCCAATATAAGTACGGTGTTTGAGTTGCACGAGAGTTCAGTTATACGAGGGTTCAGTTGCACGGTGGTTCAGTTGCTCGGTGGCTCAGTTACATGGTGGTTCAGTTGCACGGTGGTCCAGTTGTATGGTAGTTCAGTTGTACGGTGGTTCAGTTACACGGGGGTTTAGTTAAATGGGGTTGAGTTGCACGGGGGTTGAGTTGCAAGAGGGCTCATTTAACTGGATTCGGTTGCAGGAGGGTTTAGTTACACGAGGGTTCAGTTGCAAGGTTGTTCAGTTGCATGGTGGTTCAGCTACACGGTGGTTCATTTTCACGGTGGTTTAGTTAAAGTATTTCCTTTGCTTGGGGTTCAGTTACACGGTGATTCAATTGCAAGCATACTGTTTGCCACTTAAAAACAATTTTCAAAGATCCAGCATCGGGAAGAAAGGTCAGAGTAAATGCTGTTGCTCACTCTGGGGGATTGGTGGCCGTGGGCTTGCCCCTTTTTATTTCAGGTATCAGAATCTACTCTTCTGTAGGGTCCTGGTTTGAAAAAAAGAGGGGTGGTCTGTTAGAAACTATCAAGTCTGTAGCCAAAACAGTCATTTTTCTATTTGTAATTTAAACCTAAGATTAAAGTAACATCGCCTTACTCTTTAATTAGCCGCTGGGGTTTCCTATGATTGATTTTTATTATGTCTTAGTTTTGTTCTTTATTTTTTTTTTATTCATACTTAATTTTAATAAGTACTCTCGCAAACGTTTTAATGTGCATCTGTCTATAAATAAGTACCCTGTCCGCTGGGATGTATCCAGGGTTTTATTTTCGGGGGGAGGGGTACAAAAAACTTTAAAAAACGCATAAAAAATGTTTATACGTCGCTCTTTCTACTTCTTTTCTCCGTCAAGGGGGGGGGGGGGTCAAACCCCCCAACCTCCTCCGGGACACGGTCTTGCCTATCCGTAATCAGACCCTCTCCTACATTGAAAAGAACCTCAACTAGAAGCACATTAACAGATAACTGCAACGGTTGTCCGTTAGTTAGAAGGAGGACCGAAAATCCCCCAAAAACGGAAGGTGTGTAAAATTTACATGAGATTACAAGAAAAATTTCAGAGGGGCACGGGCCCGGTGGGCCTCTACGAACATTCCCTACTTGCTGGTGGGACAAAATTTTCCATTCATAGTGAGAAAGAAAAATTCTGCAAAGCTGTAGACATTATGTAAACTTTCACATCGCCTAAATACACAGGATGGGACTTAACAAAGCTTATTTGAAATTAGGCGCTGAATAAACTTGTGTCCCCCGCCCACAGAGTAAACAATTTCTTGAAAGACAATACCATTTATGCACACTAATGAAACATGTGAGATCACCAAAGAATGCCACGCATTTATTACACAAAAGTTGCAAGTGAGGATGTAATGGTAATAAGCTATTAGACTACACTGCTTTTTCGTACTAGACGAAGCAAATAATATATGTTATTGAATAATATATTGGCACCAGAATCTGTCGCACATAGACATAAAAAAAAGGAGAAAATGTATACTCTTTTTTTAAAAACTAGAGAAACCACAATTGGCACCATTCCCCCGAGCACAAAACTTTACCACTCGCCCCCGCAAAAAAAATTGCTGAACGTTTCAACTCGATTCCTCAGCCGGAAGACAAAGGAGGGTTGACTTCCAAACCTCTCAAAGAATTCGTCAATATTTTAAATAACATACTGTATCGTTTACTGAACTATAATTATCACTCCTTATGGTTATCCTGCGTAGCGCTGTTTGAACTTTGAAGTCGCGGTGTTGGCTAGTCAACTTGCGAGAGGTCCATCCCGACGTCACTTAAAAGAAATCGGGATTTCACGGGAGAAGGTGAAGAGTGAAGCTTTGATTATTTTTGGTTGAATGAGGAGGGTGCTCAGCTCGGTACTTGTTAATAATACGGAAAACACCTAAGAAGTGAAATAGGTTAATCCTAATTAAACATAACCTTCATATAACCTTTAATTTATACAATAATATAATTTAGGCTTTATATATGCACATTAGGGGGTGAGGGTAAAGTATTTGGACAGTGCCCTTAAACTTACCCCCCCCCCCCCTCCCTAACGCACAAGTATTTAGCCCGAACTATACAAATCCATTGCATTCTGTCTTAGTCCAATACATTTTATCACCCGCCACCTGTTTTTGCAGCTATGAAACTGGTTTTCTGAGATGTAACATAAGTGTATCCTTGAGTGTTTTCCGTATAATTAACAAGTACCCCCATCTATGTTGGCCTAAAGTAGCTTGGTGCCGCAGTTAGTTGCTAGTAGTAGTAGTACTGCCTTAATTGAACCTACTGACTGTAAAATGAGATATACTCGCTTGGCTTCAGGCACATCACGGCTGTTTTCAGAGCTAAGGATTAGTGAGTGGTCGGGAGTTATCGACATAGGCAATTATATAGGCACATATTAAGCGGCAAGAGACAGTGCTCAAAGGGAATGATGCTTAATTGATATTCGGAATTTTGGATAGAAAAAAGGCTAGAATTAGGATAAATTTGTGAAGGACTACTTCTGCACATATGTATTTGTGTGAAAAAGTCATCATAAACTGTGCGTCACCAATGAACACTATTTGCAATTCTGGTTATGCAATGACACCTGGAGTTAGCACGATAATTGCTTCTTGACTGTCCGTCGTAAGTGTCAGCAGAATTGTATTCCAATAGCAAATAATGAAAAATAGAATGCGTTTTTCAGCGATGATAATGGTATCTAAACTCAAAATTAACACCAAAAATACACGAGCAGTAAAGTAATTGCATAGGCCTACTAATACCAGTCACATGGCTTAATTTTATCCTTTTTTTACAAAAATTTCTTAAGGTCTTCGCCAGTTTCAAATCAAAGCACTATGTCACGCAAGAAAAGGGTTAGTTTGCCTAAGAGCATTGGGTCGACAACCGTTTCAAAGAAGTTTGGTACTTATTTAGAATCCGATAAACACGCAAGAATTGTATTGAAGATCAGATAGCATTATCCGGTGAGACATTGTAAAAGGCTTTCTCACTCCGGGAACTATATTAAACTTTAGTTTTTTGGGGTTTAGCGGGCATAAAAGGTACCTAGGTTGAGTTAGGCTAGGTTAGGTATTTAATATATTCTATGTTTTACCACCCCCAAGCCCCTAATGTGCAAACATATAGCCCAAATTTGTTTTTGAACTATTATATTTTTATCCTATTTTGTTTTATTTCACTAGCATTAACGAAACTTCACTTCTTGCGTGTTTATGGGATACATAATAAGTACCGAAGTTTTTTTGTCAAGGAAGTTATACACAGTCTTGCGACATTTGGCTTATTTTAGGCCAAACTAGCTTATTTTGATGGCGACTGGCGTAAATATTGTTGCAACTGGCTTATGGCTTGGCTATTTTTATTTCGATCTTGCTTTTTTTGGCGTGACCTTCTTTTCCGGGAAGAAACTATTTTCTTTAGCAATCCGTACATCCGATTTAAGTCCGATGCTTTTCACGTCATAAATAAAAGGTCAAATAGGGATCAAATCCTTTTAATAGACAGTGATAATGATAACATTGATAGAAATTCACAAAAATACCAGACATTTCGGTCACATATGCAGTGACCGTCATCAGTAGTTTTACTACTGATGACGGTCACTGCATATGTGACCGAAATACCTGGTATTTTTGTGAATTTCTATCACCGTTATCATCATCACTGTCTATTAAAAGGATTTTATCCCTATTTGAACTTTTATTTATCGTTATGGAAAGGCAGTGAGGTCTCCGAAATTATCTTTTCACCAAGGTTGCCAAAACTTTTAGGGACAAAAGCGTCCAAATCGGCCAAAAAGGGACACTTTTAGTGTCCCTCTAGAAAATTCACCAATATACAGGGTTGCCACTATAAATTTTCAAAACCTATGAAAAAAGTGCCGAAAAACCTGTGCGCAAAAACATCTATAAGAAAAATCCCCAAGACGTTACCAAAGCTTAAAAGTAAAGTACAAATTAAAAGCAGTCGTACCTATAAAAAGAAGAAGAAAATAAAGACGTTTGGTTTTTGATTTGGAAAAGTGTCCAAAAAGTGTCCTTTTTTTAAAAAAAGCTGCCTTTTTGACCCAATAGGGTCCCCATGTCCCTCAGAGTGAAAAAGTGTCCAAAAGCCACTAAAAGTGTCAATTTGGCATCCCAGCTTTCACGCCGTAAAATGAAGTTGTAATCTCTATACGCACCATAAGTCGAAATTACGTGCAGCCTTACTGCCCGAACGACAGAGTGTGAAGCACGTGACTTCTTATGCGCCGAGCGCCTTTCCTCATGAGGCCAGGAGCAGGGTTGCCACCCTGGCCTAGAAGAATTTACTAAATCTGAGAGAAAAAAATTACTAAACCGCATCTGTTTTTACTAAATGCTAAAAAAAAAAATTTGCTCCATCAAGCATCGATTTTTACCATAGGAGGATAATCAATAGGATTTCCACAATCTTTTTTCTTCTTTTTTTTTCTCTTTTCTTTGTTTTCATAGTATGATTGAAAATTCCGGAAACCTGTAAGATCAAAAATCCTTTTTTATTATTACTTGGATGTACTACTGGGTAGGTTTCATATTCCAGATGCGGTGTATCCAAGACGTCAAACAATAGTCTGGAATCTTGGATTCTGGAAATCCTGCTGGTAAAGTCCGGCTTTAAATTTTATCAACGGTCTTCAGGTCATAAAATTCAGATATATTGAAAAATTAAAAAACAATCAACGAAGAAAAGCAGCTACAACTCATATTCACGAAGCAATTCAGACGATGGAGTGCTTCGAATCTGAGGTGTGTTTGAAAGTGACGGCTTTTGAAATTTGTCCCCCAGTTTCCGTTTTTAGGCTTGAAATCTAAACCCTTCAATTTTGCATTTTTAAGAGGAAATTTGCCACTTCTAAAACCCTAATTGGGCTGGTCTTTGAATAAGGGACAAGCTACTTACAAAGATTTCTGGTAAATTTTAAAGCAATTAATTTAGGATTTTTTTGAACTGATTTTTTCTGGATTCTCTCTCGTTCGTATTCAAGGGAATCAAAAACCAATACAAGCTATGTCACTTTAAAACGGAAATGACGTAATCGGCTACCGGTTTAGTTGTAAAAATATGTAAATTAAAAAGTTCACCTCAAACGGGACTAGGGCTGCCAAGAAAAAGAAAGCTTATATAACATACAATAATTAGTTTAAAAAAAAATTGTGTCAATAGTCTTCAGGTCAGGCAAATCATACAAATTGAAAAGCAAGAAGAAAAACATGTAGTCACAATTAAAAAAAAGTCGCACTTAAAAGGCTTTAATCGTCCTCGGCCTCATCCGAAGTTGAAGTATCCACTAGTTTCGAATTCTGACTGAAGGGATCTTGTTTCCATTTCTTGATAGTTCGAGTCAAATCGCTGGGGATCACCCAGCCATGTACTCCACTTGACGACCTGAGAACAAGTTGCTTCGTTTTCATCAGGGACAAAACACTCGAGACATTTAGCCTATTCCTGTTTTTAGTTTTAACGACCGAAAAAATCAAGAACTGTCTCTCTGCTCCAGCACTTGAATGGGGCAAGCTGCAGAGTAAGAAAGAACTTTAGGCAATTATGGAAAAAGTTCGTTTCCAGCAGCGTCTTTAAAAAGGGACAAGGCTGACTAGCAAACGTAGCGGCTGTTACGTAGTCTGGGAAAATTTTCGGAAAACAAATAAAGCCGGCATACCAGTCCAGATTTTAAATAGTTTGCCTTTCAAAGCGAGTATCAAGAAGAAGCCTAGAGAAAAGCAGATATTTTTAAGCTTTAGGGTTGACGCGAAATCGCAGAAATGAGAGCAATAGTAGCCATATTATCTAACGTAATCGAAATCAGATTTTGTAATGAATGGACCCTAATTTTTTTCCCCTGAATTCAAGAAAAATAACAAAAGCTGTGTTTAATACAAATCATGACTGTTTACTAGATTTAGGGAAACTTACTAGATCCTTTAAACTTACTCGATTTTTTTAATAGATCTAGTAAAATCCTACTGACGGTGGCAATCCTGGCCAGGAGGTTTCAAGGCGTTCAATACGAAAATCTTGCATTTCCCGCTAAAACTCCAAGCATTCACTCATGTTAAAATGGTGAAGTACAAGGTAATATGTAAAGTTTGGAAAATCCTGATGAAAATCAGGCCTCTCATTTCACAGGTTTGTCATGAAAAGTCGGGGCAATTGTCTAGAGTCAAATGTGTAAAATTATGCCTAATGCAATTTTGAATATTTTAAGGAAAGTCTGATAACCTAGAACAGGTCTGATAAACTAGATCTGCGATTTTGCTTGGCCTCAGTCCATTGCTTCACATTGCAAATCAACGTCATCCATCATTGTTTGCGGATGATCCATCCGGGATTCATCCCGCTGCAGCTTGCCTTCTAGCAAAGTATAATCATCTACGTAATCCATCCCGCTCCATCCGGGATCCATCCCGCTGCAGCTTGCCTTCTAGCAAAGTATAATCATCTACGTAACAAGTACTGACAAAACTCTCCAAAAGTGACCCCGCGTACCTCAGCGCCTCTAGACGCAAAATGTTGTATCTAAAATGTTGTATCTAGACGCAAAATACTTTGTTAGAAGGCAAGCTGCAGCGGGTTTCTCTGGTGCAATGGTTTTCAGTGTTGAATGACGAGCGTTGGAATACTACTATACCTCATATCTCTATGGCGTATATAATCAAAATCTATTGTCTATGGTCAAAATAACAAATCAGGTGCAGTAGAGTTTTCTAATTTTCAGAGACATGCGGTTTGACCTTATCATTATTCAATGACACTTCAGTGAAAATTTAGTCATGAACTCTGTAAAACAGTTTTTACAGAGTGTGAAATCAAGAGTTGTCTGACTACTATTAATACTAACAACTCACCGCAGCATCAAGCCGCCTGAGGCCAACACAGCTACGCACGCTCCTCCTCCATCCCAACCCATTCAAAGCTTCCCTTTTTACACCCTACCAGGAAGTTCTCATTTCCTTTAAATTTTTCTTTATGACGTCCTCCCACCCCAGACAAGGACGACCTGCTTTCCATTTAGCCCTCGCCGGTTGATCGAAAAGGACAATCTTCGGCAATATCTCATCCTTTATCCGCACAACTTGCCCTAGTCATCTCAACCTTTCTTTCAATATAGCCCTAGAAAGCGGGATTACGCCACATTTTTCGTACAGCTTACTGTTTGAAATACGGTCAGTCAGCCAGGTACCCAGAACAATCCGTAGGCACTTTCCCTGGGAAACATCTAGCAAATCTTCATCCGCTTTTCGGAGCACCCATGTTTCAGAGCCATATTTGACCACTAATATTCTAATATTCTAATCTTGGTTTGTAGACTTATTTTCCTATTCTTTCAAATTCTTTTAACGGTGAAAAATCACCCTGAGCCTTGGCTATTCTACTTTTAACATTTTCAATGCTCCCACCGTCTTTACTAATAATACTACCAAGGAAAGTGAAGCTGCCACCGGATCAATCTTTACGTTATCCAACGTCACCTTTTCATCTTCACTTATTCTTAGTCTTTGTGACTTAGTCTTTTTATTATTAATTTTCAAACCTATTCTAGCAACCTGAACTCGCAAAACCTCTAAAGGTTCATTCATTTTGCTCACACTTTCATCTAGGATGCTTAAATCCTCAGAATAATCTAAGTCCAGGAGAGTTTTTCCTCCCCATTTGATTCCGTGGTCTCCCATTGCCTTTCCTGTACTTCTTACGTCAAAATCCATGAAAATGATCCATATAAAGGGGGATAGAACTCAACCCTGCTTAACTCCTGATTTAATACAAAACCAGCTGCTAACCTCATTTCCCACCTTAACCGCAGCAGTGTTATTCTCGTACATAGCACTAATCACTTTCATGTATTTGTCTGGTATACCATACAAGGATAAGACCTTTGCTAAAGCTCTTCTATCAACAGAATCGAACGGTGTTTGACAACTCAGGCACTTTTCAATTATTAACCTAAGAGTGAAAATTTGATCGACACATCGTCTACCTTTTCTAAATCTGCAATGTTCTTCTCTTAAAACTTTGTCTACAGCATCTACACTAGGATACCATCTATCCCTATTTCTACCGACCTGGGCGTTAAAATCTCCTTGTAAAAACATCATATTTCTACTTGAGACCCTGTCTATTTGCTCCTGTAACTGTAAGTGAAATTCGTCTGAGTCACTAGTATCTCCGTAAGTCGGTTCCACAGGGCATATATCACTATAACTGATACCCTGAACTGTTTAGTCATAAAATGAAGAATTAGTACTGTATTATTAATACCTTCCCAGCCTAAACAAGACTTAGCAGCTTCTTTATTCATCATTAGCCCTACTCCCTGTCTATGAACCCCATCCTTCCTTCCTGAGTAAACAAATTATATATCACCTAATTTCATGCTCTACCCCTGGGGTGTCTGAAACTCCTAATAAGTCCAGTTCGAATCGTCTGAATTCGTCAGTCAAAATGTAGATACGATAGTCATTTTTTAACATCGTAACATTCTATGTTCCGCTTTTCATGTTCTCTAAGACATTCAATTTGATACATTATTCAATTCTTTTATCTGAATTAAACCCTTTACGAATTCATTCCAGAAATTTGGAAAATCTTGGTATTTCCAGATTCAGGAATTTGAAACACCTAGGTACGGTTTAATTTTTGTCTTGCTCGGGATTCTGGGTCTACGCTAAGATTGGGGTCTGGGAATCTCAGTGTTCGAAGTCAAAGCTCCGATATAAATTGTTCTAACAACGCTATACGTCTTGCTAGAACAACATTAAGCAATGAACTGTTCCCTCCATCCAATAAGTAAGGGTAAGTACATATGATAAAAATTGTGCTGGATTTGGGGCAAAAAATTTATTTGGCTCATTTTTTGTTTGTTTTTCAAAGGCTCCTGCTTATTTTTTGATCCACAAACTGGCAACACTGTTTACACGTTAGGAGTAGATGTACAAAATCACATGTGCAAAAAATCGTAGCGTTTCTCAACCAACTAAATTCATGGCGTACCCAGGCAAAAGGGATTGCAAAGGGGCTTCGCTCCTTTTTTGTTTTATCAAATAAATATGTTAATCTATTGCTATTGGAACGAGGAGGAAGTGGCACAGCCAGGAAAATTTGTTCAATTAAATATGTTTATCTATTGCTATTGGAACAAGGAGGAAGTGGCACAGCCAGGAAAATTTGTTCAAATAAATACATTTATCTATTGCTATTGGAACAAGGACGGAGGGGCGCAGCCAGGAAAATTTGTTCCAATAAATATGTTTATCTATTGCTATTGGAACAAGGAGGGAGGGGCGCAGCCAGGAAAATTTGTTCAAATAAATATGTTTACCTATTGCTATTGGAACAAGGAGGGAGAGGCGCAGTCAGGAAAATTTGTTCAAATAAATATGTTTATCTATTGCTATTGGAAGAAGGAGGGAGGGTCGCAGCCAGGAATTTTTTTCAAATAAATATGTTTATCTATTGCTATTGGAACAAGGAGGGAGGGGCGCAGCAAGGAAAATTTGTTGAAATATATATGATTATCTATTGCTATTGGAACAAGGAGGAAGTGGTGCAGCCAGAAAAAATTTGTAAATTTTCAGTTTTCGCAATCGATTTGCTAGCTGAAAGATGAACATATTAACCTACCTTTGCAAATAAACCCCAGTCCCTTACCTAATGGGGCCAGATGCAGCCCTAGGCTATATAAAAATCTTTACTGTTTTTCCTTTCAGATTAGGTTATTTGGCATTATGAAACATCTGTTGATGAGGAATGACCTGAAAAAATAATACAAACCAAAACCAGCGAAGTTTTTTATATAGCCCTGGGCTATATCTGGTCTCAATATGGGGTGGGGCTGGGCCTACTAGAGAAAGTACATTTAGTATATCTGGAACTAGACCCCGGCGCCGCGCCCATCAGGGAAGACCAGTGGCGGCGGGGCCAAAAACAGCGGGCCACGCCGCGCCGCCGGTAAGATGTCAGCGGCGCGCCGCCGGTGCGATCAATGTTGATCGCAAATATTATTAATGTTTTCATCAGTCTTTCTCAAATCACAGCTTAAATTTACAACAGATTCGAGCCTATTCATGAGTTCAAAAATTCACAAGTCGCTGGCTGGAAACTGGTCTTCTTCGTGATTCATCAAGAGAAGTAGAAATCTGGTAGAAACGAAATGGCTGTGGCGTTTCAGAACCCTTGCATAATACGAGTAGTTGAAGTATCTATTAGCTATGTATTCTTAACGCAAATAATTATCAAAATTAGTAGTTTTTTTTTCATCGAGCGTTGCTGCATACAAAACTTCAAATACCGTATCACAAAATTCGTCAGTTATCTGGGTAAAAACTTTGAATATAACTTTGAACTTAGAAGCTTAATTTTTTCATAATGCTCTTTGCCAATATCTATTTTGTCACCTTTAAAACAGTTGAAATGGGTGACTTTGATATTGATTGTTTCTTTTTTTGCTCTTTTGGATTCCCAAAAAGCCTTCTTGTATTAAAAACTGGTTTTTAATAACAACTTAAAAAAAATAGATTTGAAAGTTTTTTTGTTCTCCTTTATAGAATATATGTCATGTAGGCTAAGGCTGAACTGCTGCTTTTTCATTGCTTTTGGCTGCTCTTTTGGATATTATTCATTTTTTCTTTTGGGGATTCATTCCAAATCATAAACTGATAAATACCTAATATCAGTCAATTATAAACTGCATCTAAAAGGAGTAAAATTATCAAATTGAAAAATACATGATGAACACTTCACATGAGAACACTTCAATTACAATGAAACAAAAAACACTTAATGGTTTATTTGGTATGAAGAAAAATGAAGTGCCAGCTATTTTCTTAGGTAAAAAATGAAAAAGCTCATCCGTTTTAAATATAATTAAATAAAATAATAAGCAGACTTAAGTAGCTAGGAAGATGTTGAGATTTCCATCCTAGTTCGTCACTTTTAATCCAAGCAAAATGTTAGGACACTTAGTATCAGTTATTGAGTTGAAGCTTTGATTTCTAAATGCTCACAAAACTTACCAAATTTAAGAAAGTCGCAACAATAAGTCACCTGTGGTCAAAATACTCAAAGACTCCTCTTTGATCCCCACCCAGGCTAAAACTTCTGCTATGGTCATTTCCATGGAAATTTCCAAAGAGTTTCTTTTTAAAATAGCTTTCAAGCGTAGTTAGGGGTATTAGCCTTTTTGCTTTTCTTCAACGCTTTGAAAAAAGTGTTATAATATTCCAAATGTTACATTTGTTATATTTGTGCATATTTTTAACCACTGTAGATACGTAAGAACGTTGCAACATCTAGTACCCTGAGGTCATAAGACTGTCAAAGACTCCTCCTTGAACTTCCCAAATTGAAAGCTTTTATTATGACCTGGCCTTTTAATGTAAGTTGGGCACTGGACCAAGGGTGCCATTGTCACTCGAGCCCAACATTAGGTGGGGATGTCGATATTGCTTTCGTCACACCAATTCGTTTTAGTGTGAATCTGCCTAGTACTTATGAATGAATGTTTTCAAAGTAAACCCGTTTCATCAATAATAAAAAAACGGGTTGTACGCATATGTCCCTTTCAATTTGGAAAATAAAACCATGCAAGTGCTGTATCAAGTATAACTGACGAAAATCTTGTTAATTTTTGTCAACTTTTCAACTTTTTGGCATCCTTGCTTTCAATAAAAAAAAATCAAGGTACTATCAATTAAATATAAGAGCTCCCTATCCCTCCCCCCCC
>JAQQPU010000813.1:44782-70235 GCA_029168905.1 Artemia sp. Kazakhstan ARC1039
TGGGTCTATCAAAATATTTCAATGGTTTCCCAGGGAATTTGATTTTATTTTCTTCTGTCTCCACTTTAAATGAAAAAAATAATTATCTTTTTGGCATCCCTGCTTAAAAAAAGGAGGTATTATTATTTGAAAATGATAGCCCCCTTTCCCCCCTATAAGCAATCATTTACAATTTATTTATGAATCATATTTTTGGGGTAACTTTCGGTTCGATCTTTAATTCCCTAACCTTGTACATAGCTTAGTCTATAGCTAAATTTTGTCTCAATAGAAGGTTTTTTTTGGGTGGGGAGTAAAAATGTATCAGAAAGAAGATTGTAATTTCTATCAGGCGTTCAACAATTGAGTATTAAACATTAAGAAAATCTTATCTAAAAACAGCAAAAAAAATCTGCAAACTTACAATTCAGCTGTAGAAACAATCTGTCGGCTGTCAATTTCCAAATCCAACTGAAGGCTGAAGCTGTATAGTAGTGAATGCGTTCGATAATTCTATTCAACTTGAAAATAAAATTCTTGACTTCGAATGATGTAAGATATAGCGATTGGGAAACTGCATTCGAAATGATTTAAACTCATTTCATAAAGACGATACTTTTTTTGTCAACATATTAAGAACTGTGTATATTGTACTATTTGCAATTGCATATTGTATCTGTCTGGTTTTTATGCAAAGTAACAAAAGAGACGAAAATTAATGAACAAGAGAGTAGTGAAGAATTATGGTATGCAAAGTAATTTGGCAGGGAAGTCACTGGTGATAAATCGCTAGGGGTCGCACCGTGACTTTCGGGGATTTGGGGAACCAATTTTTTTTTCGGGGAAATATCCAAAAATTCGGGGATAGTGCAAGCCCTGCTTGATTTCTAATCAGGAAAATCGAAATACTAAACCACACGAGAAGGAAAAGCTCCGACTTTGTGGTTGACGCAATAAAGAATTGCCGCAAAATTAAATTAAAGTCGACCGAACGCCGCTGCCGGCGACGGCGCAACGGCGGCGTTCGACCGGGCCTCTCATCGGCGGCGTTCGGTCGATCCGCGGGTGCGGCGCCGGGGTCTATTTGGAACACATTTCAAAAGGCGCATGCGCTTGTATGTTCATCCTTTAGCTAGTGAATTAATCGAAAAAACGGAGAAGTTCATAAAAAGTTGAAATCTAAAAAATGTATGGAAGTAGCCTATGTACTCTTGAAGATATTATGGCTAATTTAAGGATAAGTTTAACTCTCTTACTTAATTATACTGTTAGCTGATGCCTTTGACGCACTCCATGATCCTTTTGAAATCTTTCCCATTCCTTGAAATCTAAGAAATTGTAAAAAAAAGCACCCTCTGTACTCTTGAAAATATTGTGGCTAATTTATTTTTTTTTTTACTCTTACGACTCGCGGTTGATGAATTGGAGCCGCTTCAAATTGCTAGAATTAATTTTATTTAAAGCATTGAAAAAAATTTGCTCTTAATACTTGCGTATAGACGTGACTCATCAAGCCAGCCCTGTCAAAGAATGCAGAGGCAAAACAGTTTAGCTTCAAGAATAACTACATAACAAAACTCAATGTCATCCACTTGCCGACTGGACCGACAGTGTCACGTGTCCAGATAAGGGGAACATGGCACAGCCATTAGTTTCTAATGAAACTCGGTCGGGGGGGGGGGTCCAATTACAGAAATCACCTACACTTGAAGTGAAAGTGTGCCACGCGTGCATCGTAGTGCCAATCGTGGCACGCTACACGCGTGCCAATCGTAGTGGAAGTGTGCTAAGCGGCAAGGCATCATAACATCCAACCGTCAGGAGCAACAACGTCATTTCGTCCACAAAATCCGTCATAACATCGACAAAAAAATCTGTCAGAACCACCAACCGTCACACACTCAAAATTTTAAAACTTTTTGGGGTTTAAGGGGCGAAAGGTACCTAGGTTAGGTTACGTTACGTATTTAATATATGTTATGCTTTATCCCTACCCCCCTGATGTGCAAATATATAGCTGGAATTTGTTTCTAAACTATTATATACTTATTACTATTATACAAACTTATAAATTCTTTGGATGTTATGTTGTTGGTGCTTGTGACGGTTGTTTGAAATGGTAGCATCCCGTGGCAATCATGACGGAAATAGTGCCAAGCGTAGCGGAAACTTTGTGGCACACACGGCGTTTAGAGATACACACGAAGTGGACGCCCCTAATGAAACAAAAATGAGGCATTTGGGCTTGTGAACTGTATGAGTAAAGGATATCTCTCCCAGAATATGCGGCGCAGGGGCAAATCCAGAATACGAAAAAGTTGTAGACAACGCAGCACTCAAAGTTGACCCAACAACATTAATAACGTATTTATAATCCGCTATAAAAAAAAAAGAAAGCGGAGTAACAAAAAGAAAGGAAACAAACACTTCAAACTAGGACAAAACACACCAAACTAGCAAGGGCATTGTATGAGGGTGGATACTCATAGATACCGTAGGGTAGTTATTCAGAAAGCTCAGTAAGTTTTAAACCCATTTCGGTCATCGAACTAAAACTATTGAACTTCCATGAATGATCTTGTCCCTTGGCTAAGGATAACTCGAATTGGAGGGGAGCGCTCACTGCCTTATGTACCACCTGGCACAGGAGGGGCTAAATCTACCTCAGTCACCAAGATAGTATCCAAACTGTGTTCTTTGGAGGAGGAGTTAGGTTGTTGTTGAAAAGATATTCCCACAATATAAGGATTCTGGCAATCGGTCTCGCTTGAGGGATTTGTCATTTTTCTATTTTTTGAAACAGACTCGGAAATAGGTCCCAATGGCTTGAACTTTTATTGTAAGATCAAACATACTGGCAAGACGTCCCACCTTAAAGAATGCTTGCTTCACCTGGAAGAAACATTAATGCTTACCGGTTTCTAAGCAGAAAAAAATAGCTGATGGTTTTTCGGTCCAGTTTTTACATTAGTGAGACCGCTTCTTTCTTAGAGATCAAATAAAAAAATAAAAAATCATATCAAAGCAAAGAGCGACATAAAAACTTGAAACGTACATAAATTATCATATATATAATGGAATCTCTCACTCCTTTAACCCCTCGCTCATAACAATAAAGTTTCACCAATACTTTACTCGGAGCATTTTAGAGTGCAGCAGATACAGCCATTTTTTTACAATAGTGCGAGACTTTTATTTGCCAATTATCTTTCAAGAAATTTAAACGGAGATTTTATCATTTAAGTAAACACAAATAAGCTCTTTCGTTCACAAAGGAGTGTGAGATAAGAGAGTTGCCCCTTTTTTTCGACGTAATACGTGAATATATGGGTAAATGTGACCAATCAAGGGTGCTTGTCTATTATATAAAACACACTCGGGAAGTTGAAGTTTGGTTAATCAAACAAAATGTGATGAAAATATAGTAGTTTAGAAACAAATTTGGGCTATATGTTTGCACATGGGGGGGGGGAGGGGTAAAGTATAGCATATATTAAATACGTTACCTAACCTAGCCAAAATACCAACTAAATACTTAAATAAAATATAGCTACAATTTATTTTCCAACCCAGCCAAAACTAATTCTCTGGTATAAAGAAGTTGCTTGAACAGTTTCTTGTGTCATTTTTGCATCATTCGCGATCGAAATTCTCGAGTGTCTTATATAATAGACAAGTACCCAATCAAGTATATAAGTATAAATTGAACATCATTTCTTTTACAATTAGAAGAAGAGAAAGATTTTTCCACCTTCATTAGAAGTTCAACTTATATTTAGGCTAGCGAATAAACCGTAAACTACTTGCGGATCGGAATTTATTTTTTTGTTCTGTGTAAATATATTAGCTTTAATTTTAATGTTTTAGTATTTCTGCTGATGACAATCGCTGTACATGTGATCGAAATATCCAGACTTTTGTATCTATTTTCACTGTCTAATAATTCAACTTATCCCCATTTGAACGTTTATTGTTTGCCCCATTTTATGGGATTGCTCTTGCATAAGAGCATTCATTCTTGAGCCACTTTAGGGGAAAGAGTGGGAGATTAAGAGGACAATATAAAATAAATACTAATAACTAATAATAACTCACCGCAGCACCAAGCCGCCTGAGGCCAACACAGCTACGCACGATCCTCCTCCACCCCAATCTATTCAAAGCCTCCCTTTTTACACCCGCCCACGAAGTTCCCATTTCCTTTAAATCTTTCATTATGACGTCCTCCCACCCCAGACGGGGACGACCTGCTTTCCGTTTAGCCCTAGATGGTTGGCCGAAAAGAACAATCTTCGGCAATCTGTCATCCTTCATCCGCACAACGTGCCCTAACCACCTCAACCTTTCTTTCATTATAGCCCTAGAGAGCGGTATTGAACCACACCTGTCGTACAGCCTATTGTTTGAAATACGGTCAGTCAGCCGGGTACCCAGAACAATCCTTAAGCAATTTCTCTGGAAAACATCTAGCAAATCTTCATCCGCTTTTCGGAGCGTCCATGCTTCAGAGCCATATTTGACCACTGTCATCACTGTAACTTCTAATATTCTAATCTTGGTTAGCAGACTTATCTTCCTATTCTTCCAGACTTGTTTTAACTGTGAAAAAACACCCTGAGCCTTGGCTATTCTATTTTTAACATCTTCACTGCTCCCAACACCTTTACTAATAATACTACCAAGGTTAGTGAAGCTGCCCACCTGATCAATCTTATCATTACCCAACGTCACCTTTTCATCTTCACTTATTCCTAGCCTTAGTGACTTAGTCTTCCTAACATTAATTTTCAAACCAATTCTAGCACCCTGAACTCGCAAAGCCACTAAAACTTCATTCATTTTGCTCATACTTTCATCTAGGATGCTTAAATCATCAGCATAATCCAAGTCCAGGAGACTTTTTCCTCCCCATTTGATTCCGTGGTCTCCCATTGCCTTTCCTGTACTCCTTAAAACAAAGTCCATCAAAATAATCCATATAAAGGGGGATAGAACACAGTCCTGCTTAACTCCTGATTTAATACAAAACCAGCTGCTAACCTCATTTCCTACCTTAACCGCAGCAGTGTTATTCTCGTAGCCCTTCATATATGGGATAATTTGTGTTCGTTTTAAATTTTAGTGCCGCTCTTTCTCTCCTTTGAAAATAAATTGATTGCTTAATTTGATTTCTATTCATTTTAATATCAGGTTCAGGGTGACATAGATAATATGAGGCAACCACCTCCCTCTACAACCCGCTCTTTCTGCTAAAGTTAAACTGGTGTATAATAATAATAATTTATTTTTAACACATCATATACAGAAATGATAATTGTGGAGTATAACAAAAAAGTAGATAATACACTACATACATGAGTACATCAAACTTAAAAACTTCACGAGAGCAGAGTAACCAAAAAAAAAGAAAACATTCAAGATCCAAAACACGAGCCAAGACTTAATATAGCGGACCAGGACTTAACGGAGCATCATTTAATAATTTAGAACTTCATATTTGAAATGTTTGAATATTATCTTTTCATGAATTTAACGAATTTAAATTACTATTCCGAAAAAAAACTTCAAGAACACTTCAAACAATAAAAAATAAATAAAAAACTACAGCAAGAGTAAGGCCACTGTGGGCTGGCAGATACTTATATGATGCTTCAAGAATAAGGGCTCATTAACTTGTGTTTGCTTCAAGAGCTAAGAAATATATTTACGCTTAGTTCTATTTTTTTATAATGCTTCGATAACTAAAAACTGATATTTACGATTAAAAACACCGTTTCCCGCAATAAGAGGGGAGATGTCACTCCTCTCTGCTCAGCATCTACATTGCACGCTCAGTCCAGATATATTCCTTCAAATGCAGGAAGCTTAGGCCCTCATCAAGAGTCAATTATTTTTTGAAAGGGGGATACTTGAAAGGGGTAAGGGATCCTGTGTTGAATGTAACTGAATATTTGTGGACTTGAAAAACATTTTATATTCTTGCACGGTTAAACTAATCCCTGCGAGAGGGAAGAGTTTAAATCATCCCGTTCAATATTTAGCTGAAAGACGTCTCATTAGACTTTTGAAAATGTGGGAATATATGCAGCTTTAGATACCCCTTACCTCGTTAAAAGACCTAGTGACCCATACCTGGTACACATCTATGCAATGCTCTCTACCCGTTAATATTATGGAACAAATATTCTATGATAGCCGTTCATTTTGTATGGATTGCATTTAATTTTAGGAACAGATACGCCACCGCCCTTTATCATGTCCTCTGAAATGGGAAGTTTATAAAATTAGTTTGTGGATACTTCTAAACAGATTGCTATGTCAGAACTGTCGCCCAATAGCATTTGTGCTAAGATCGTTGATTAACGGTACAAAATGGCATAAATTGGACTTTTCTGCCATGTGGTCTTCTGTGGCTCTAAGAACGACCTAACAGCGTTTTTTTTAATGAGCCCTCTCCCGACATTCTACGACCACTGATTCGATATGATGGAAATAAAAAAAAAATAAACACATCGTTGTGACCAACATTCTCTTGTCAAGACAGCAGAGTCGTAAGACATTTTGTATTTCTGTAGATAAGAGCTTGTAACCACCGTGGCTCTCGGACACATTCAATCTCGTCGTATAAACGGTATCGAAGTTTCAACCCTTCATTTCCTTTTTTTCTAAAACTATGCAACGTTTCTTATAATAGTGTTTGAAAGGTAAACTTAAATTAATGAATTTCGCCTATCTGGAGTAATTATAAAATATAGATCTTTGAACGTACATCTTCTGACCTAGACCTGTCTTTTTCCTATATATCAGGAGGGTTTAGGGGATTTTTCATCCCCCCCCCCCGCCCAACCCTCAGTCTGTACACTTAAGCTTAGCGCTGCATAAGAAAGCTTTGAAAGTAAAACCATTCCTTAAAAAGGTGCGTCTTTAATATGATATAGTTAGCGAAGGGGGGGGGGGGTCGAAATATCAAAAGAATCTTCCATATAGTAGAGTTCGTAACAGATCGTACTAGTCAAAGCATCTTAACCCTAGTCGGGTCAAAAATTTTGCTCTGCAAAAGCTTCGCCACGGGATTCTTGAACAGGCTGAATCTGATTTTCATCAAGATAATCCCCTCATTTTGGAGATATTTTCCCATTTTTTCTAAGATTATGCGAATATTCGTATGGTCATAACTTTTGAAGGATACCTTAAAGTGTGTATATTCGATGTCGCCATAAAAAGCACATTCTTTTGATGTAGCCTACCTTGGGTTCTAAGAATCTTGTTTTTTAGAGTTTCGGCTACCGTTGGCACGGGCCGGCTGTCTATTTACAGTTCTTAATTACCACGAACTGTTTGAAAACATAAAATTAATAAAACAGCAAGATGCAACGCGGCCTGTTGATTACCACCCAGGGATGTTAGAACTACATCTGCAGTGCGGTAAAAAACATGTCACTACGATTGTTTGACATCCTATTGTTTGACACCTTATGCATCTATTATACATTCTGTATATGATTTCATACCTCACCCCCTCCCCGTATAACTACCTGACCTATAGCCAATGTTCTTGTAGCTCCGATCCCCACCTTTAATCGAGGGTTGCCCACTCCACACCACCTGGTATACTTCTCGAAGCGCCACTCAGTCCACCGTGACACACCTCCACAGTTGTGCTAATTCAAGAAAATTTTAAGGGGTGTGGGGGGGAATGTATTTTTATAATTTAGGGTGACAGCGGGGGGTAATTTTGTTTATTTTTGAATTTTAGGTAGAAATGCCAAAGAAAAGATATTTTTCCAAATGTAATGGGGAGGAATCTAAGCGGGAAAATGTCCCTTCATCCAATTACTGCCATTGCACCTCCGCATGATCTTTTCACACCAAGCTTGGCACACATCGCCCCGAACTTTTGCCACGCGTGGTTTGCGCCACCTTTTGTAAACGATTTTTGAAAGCGAGCGACTCCTTGAATTATATTTTGGTAACAATCAATACCTTGGTAAGAATTAATTTGCATTTTATTATGCCAAGATGAGCTGACAATACTGGTTAGCCTTCTAATGAATTAAGAGAGCTAAGTAACTCAATAATACTTCCGGTTAAAGAAACAAATAATTTTCAGTAAGTTAGAGACCGAATTTTGCTCCACACGTTACAGTCAGCACTTCGTCCAACAGTATCTTCATGGGTGGTCTGAATCCCTCACGAAATTCCTGATCGAAATCTGCCCAGTCACTTTAAGCTAATTCTTTTCAAAAATGTTTGCAAGTAATTCCACTTTTTTTCTATTACATGATCTTTAGGTCAAATCGACTAGTTAATTCCAGTTATAATTTACTTCATGTCCAGTACCTATACACTTTTTGATTTTTCATTTTTACAATCAAAATCGTGACTAAATAGGGCAAAGTTGGCCACAACTTTTTTTACCAGATGGGGGAGGGGGGGGCAAATAATTCCCCGTGTGGATTATAGGTTTGAAAAAATATTATTTTCAAGAAAAATGCAACAGTTCCACCGAACACTACACAATCCAGGACTTTCTATCTTCCAACTAGAGGGGGGGGGGGGGGGGCCCCTATCTTCCCGGTGGCAAAGAAAAAAACCACAACCACAAGAACAGGATGTTCTCTTAGGACCAGAAAATAGAGACTAATTTATAAGGCTCTCTAGTCATTCACCGGCCATGATATCGATAACTTGTAGTAAATTAATTAAAAAAACTTTTTCCGCAAACTAAGTTTTTCAAAGAAAAGTAAAGAACTCCATTAAACCAAAAACGAGCAAAAATAAAATCAAATAATCTACCAAGCGTGAAAGTACCACAAATCAGCATCGATAAATAAATGAAACCCAAAACGAACAGAAATTACAATAAATAACCGAGTCAAACTCAAACCGAGCGGAAATTAACATGAGTAGGGCTCAAAACCCCTATGCCTTCCCAAGGCCAGAACATAATTTGCACTTTACTGAAAAAAATACAAATATTTTTACTTTTAAAACTTTAATAAATCAAACAATATTAACATTTTGATTAATAAATATCAGTATATGCATATTAAACTGACAACGCACATTCATTTGTATTTTTTTTTTCAGTAAAGTACAAATTATGTTCTGATCTTGGGGAGGCATAGGTGTTTTGAGCCCTACTCATGTTAATTTCTGCTCGTTTTGAGTTTGACTCGGCTATCTATAGTCCCCGTGTGGACTATAGGTTGTTATCCTCAAAGACGTAATTTCCAGAACTTTCAACTACGTTGAACAAAATGGTTATCTCAAAATTTTGATTGGATGTATCATAGGCAGCGCGATAGCGCTGCCTAAGTAAAGAACGATGTGGGCACAAGGTATTATTTCTTTTTCTTTTTTCTTCTTCTTCTCCATACCCGGGCACTTCGTATCGAAGGAGTTGTCGTAGAAATTTCGAAAAGGGCTCATTCGATTGGATATTGGAGTTGCTACTGCCCTTTTTACTAGTCGAAAGTGACTGGAGGGCAACCCCCCCCCACTCCCATCATTCCCTCAAACACATCCAATCAAAATTTTGAGATAGCCATTTTGTTCAGCGTAGTTAATTTCCAGATAGAAAACATCTTTTTGAGGAGGACACTCCTCTACAACCCTCGGGGCAAGGGTTTTAAGTTATGCCCTGGGGGCATATAAGGTTTTTATAGAAAGCGTTGTCGTAGAAACTTCAAAAAAGGCTCATTCGATTGGAAATTCAAAGGGCTAATGCCCTTTTTAATAGTCGAAAGTGATTGGAAGGCAACTAGCCCCCCCCACGCCCATCATTCCCCCAAACACATCCAATCAAAATTTTGAGATAGCCATTTTGTTCAGCGTAGTTGATTTCCAGATAAAAAATATGCTTTTGAGGACACTCCCCTACAACCCTCGGGGGGAAGATATTAAGTTATGCCCTGGGGGCATATAAGGTTTTTCTTTACAGAAGGCGTTGTCGTATAAACTTCAAAACGGGCTCATTCGATTAGAAATTCGAAGGACTAGAGCCCTTTTTAATAGTCTAAAGTGATTGGAGGGCAACTAGCCATCCCACACCCATTATTCCCCCAAACACATTCAATCAAAATCTTGAGATAGCCATTTTGTTCAGCGTAGCTGATTTCCAGATAGAAAATATGTTTTTGAGAAGGACACTTCCCGACAACCCTCGGGGCAAGGGTTGTAAGTTATGCCCTGGGGGTATATAAGGTTTTTATAGAAGGCGTTGTCGTAGAAATTTCAAAAAAGGTTCATTCGATTGGAAATTCAAAGGGCTAGTGCCCTTTCCAATAGTCGAAAGTGATTGGAGGGCAACTAACCCCCCTCTCACGCCCTGATTTTCCCCAAACACATCAAATCCAAATTTTGAGATAGCCATTTTATTCAACGTAGTTTTAAGCTCTGTAAATTAGGTCTTTGAGAATGACAACCCCCTAACACCCCTCAGGACAAGATTTGTAAGTTATACCCTGGGGGCATATAAAGTTTTTATAGAACGCGTTGTCGTCCAAACTTCAAAAAGGGCGCATTCGATAAGAAAGTGAAATGGCTAGTGCACTTTTTAATAGTCGAAAGTAACAGGAAGGCAACTAACACCCTTTCCACGTCCACCATTTCCCCAAACACATCCAATCAAAATTTTGAGATAGCCATTTTGTTCCAAGCAGTTAAAGCTCAGGAAATTATACCTTTGAGCAGGAAACTCCCCCCATAGTCTTCAGGGCAAGGGTTATAAGTTATGCCATGGGGGCATATAAGTTTTTATTGAAATCTTTGTCGTAGAAACTTGAAAAAGGGCTCATTCGATTGGAAATTCAAAGCTCTAGTGCCATTTTTAATAGTCGAAAGGGATTTGAAGGCACCTAGCCCCCCCCCTCTCGCCCACCTTTTCCCCAAACACATCCAATCAAAATTTTGAGATAGCCATTTTGTTGCACACAGTTAAAGTTCAGGAAATTATACCTTTGAGCAGGAAACTCCCCCCACAGTCTTCAGGAAAAGGGTTATAAGTTATGCCCTGGGGTCATATAAGTTTTTATTGAAATCTTTGTCGTAGAAACTTTAAAAGGGGCTCATTCAATTGGAAATTCAAAGGTCTAGTGCCCTTTTTAATAATCGAAAGTGATTTGAGGGCAACTAGCCCCCCTCTCTCGCCCACCTTTCCCCAAAAAATTTTTAGATATCCATTTTGTTCAGTGTTTTGGATTTCCGGATAGAAATTATGGTTTTGAGGAGGAAACCTCCCCACAGCCCTCAGGGCAAGGGTTGTAAGTTATGCCCTGGGGGCATATAAGGTTTTTATAGAACGCGTCGTCGTAGAAACTTCAAAAAGGGTTCATTCGATTGGAAATTGAAATGGCTAGTGCCGTTTTTAATGGTCTAAAGTGATTGGAAGGTAACTAACACCCCTTCCACGCCCATCATTTCCCCAAATTTATCCAATAAAAATTTTTAGATAGCCATTTTGTTCGACGCAGTTTAAAGCTCAGGAAATTATACCCTTGAGCAGGACACTCCCCACACATTCCTCAGGGCAAGGGTTATAAGTTATGCCCTGGGGGCATATAAGGTTTTTATTGAAATCTTTGTCGTATAAACTTGAAAAAGGGCTCATTCGATTGGAAATTCAAAGGGCTAGTGCCCTTTTTAATAGTCGAAAGTGGTTTGAGGGCAATTAACCCCCCTCTCACGCCCACCTTTTCCCCAAACACATCCAATCAAAATTTTTAGATAGCCATTTTATTCAAGACATATGAAAGTTTTGGAAATTAGGTCTTTATGGATGACAGCCCATTCCCCCCACAACCCTCAGGGCAAGGGTTGTAAGTTATGCCTTGGGAGCATGTAAGGTTTTTATAGAAAGCGATGTTTTAAAAACATCAAAAAGGGCTTATTCGATTGGAAATTGAAAGGGCTAGTGTCCTTTTAATAGTCGAAAGAGATTGAAGGGCAAATAACCCCCCTCTCACGCCCACCATTTTCCAAAACACATCCAATCAAAATTTTGAGATATTCATTTTGTTCAACGTAGTCGAAAGTTCTGGAAATTAGGTCTTTTAGGATGCTAACCCCATCAGAGCCCTCAGTGCAAGGGTTGTAAGTTATGCCATGGGGGCATATAAGGTTTATATAGAAAGTTGTTGGAGAAATTTCAAAAAGGACTCATTTGATTGGAAATTGAAATTGCCCTTTTAATAGTCGAAAGTAAGTGGAGAGTAATTGACCCCCCTCTCACGCCCACCATTTCCCCAAACACATTCAATCAAAGTTTAGAGATAGCCATTTTGTGCAACGTTTTAGAGATAGCCATTTACTGCGTCTATGAGAATTTGCACATAAACAAAATTAATTATTTTGATGTAAGTCTCGATCTGCATACTGTAGATCAGTTTTTCAAGATGCGGGTGCTCAAAACTTCCTAAATAGGGTCTTAGACCGTAAAAAATCGACGGACTTAAAATAAGTAAAGGGCATTATTTCATTGGGCAGTTTTTTTTTCATCAATACACGTTTTTTTAGCTTTTGCCTGCTAAGGGGGCTAGGGGGGGATGGTAAACCTCTGTTAACATTTTTTCGACCATAAAGAGTAGAATTATACTCTTTGTTTCCCACCCTTGAAATGACACCAAAAAATGCCGTTTTTGGTGCCATAATTATGGCACTTTGGGACGGTGTTATTAAGACATATTTATGAAAGGCACGTACAGAGAGGCAGTATGTTTCAAATGAGCTATTAAATATATATCTACGATCTTGCGGTAGCTTGTTTGTTCTGGCAGAAAAAAAGTAATGAGATGCATAACAACCATGAAAAAACGATTTTCCTCGTTTTTTCAAGATGGGTGGCTCAAAACCTCCAGTTGAGAATTTAAACTAAGACAAATAATTGGATCTTGTAGAACGGCCGGGTCATTCTCCGGCATTCTGACCTTCTCGTGGAGAAAATTGACGTTTCGGCACAAAATGGCAGAAAACACCTCTCTGCTGTAGCATGATCCCTTTCGTTACTGAAGAAGATCACCATCTGTTGACGATTGATCGAAAACCCTGGTAATCACTGCAGCATTCATGACATTATCGGCTGACGATTTATGAATAAAAACGGAACCCACTGCAGCGTTCACATCATACTGATAGCCTCGGTCTGCCTACTGTAGAGCCGTTTTACAAGGTGAGGGGGGACATAACTTTTTATTTGGGGTCTTAAACCATAAAAAATAGACGGGCTATTTTTTAGTTTATATCTCCCGGACTTTTGACCCTCTTTTGGCAAAAGTTGATGTTTTGTGGCAAAAAACGGCAAAAACCTTGGCAGTTACTGCACCATTCACGTCATACTTTAGAACCATTTTTCAAGATGGGGGGGGGGGGTCAAAACCTCCTTAATAGGGTTTTAGGCCATTATAAATCGATTGGCTATATTAGAATTTGCTTTCCTCGACATTTTCACCCTCTTTAAGCAAAAATTGATGTTTTGTTGCATAAAATAGCAGAAACGCCGCTTTGTTATGGCTCAAAACCTCCTAAAAAGGATTTTAGACGATGAATAATCGATCGCCGATGTTAGAATTTGGGTTTTCCCGCATCTTGAATCTCTTTGTGCAAGAATTCATGCATTTTACCATAAAATTTGCTAATGCACGATCTCTGTTGTTACCGTCAACCGGGGTGAGATTGATAATCAGGGGTGACATTGACACAACCATAGAAAAATGTTTCTTTTGACCACAAGTGGTGTGACGAAAAAATCAGAGAAAATTCTAGATGGCTCTTTAGATTATCTTCGTCAGACAGCGTGGAAATGTCTTCCATCAAGTAAAGAGTGTTTTGTTTGTGAACAGTTTGTGTAAAGTAAGTACTTTTCGTTATGTTTAGGGGTACTGAAAATATATGTGTTTAGGGGTGTCTGACCACAAAAGAACAGGTGACTGTTTTTTTGTTGTGAGGCATTAGTAGGCTTGTAAATGTGATTAGAAAGCCGCCCAGTAAGTATTTAGAGATTTACCTTAAAACGGAAGGAGATGGGTGAGTTGTCAAAGTCACCCCTTGGAGAAAGGGTATTTTGGAAGTGACTTTGACAGCTATCCAAATGAAACGTGTATGGCGAAAGGTCCTTACAGAAAATAAGACACGCTATCCAAACAAGTCCACAGTTTCCAAAGAACACTTTCAGACCCTAATCGCTTGACTATGGGATGAGATGGGGGAAACATCTACAGAGATTATAAGAACGGATTCAAGGCTTGTTCAGTGTTTCCCATAAACAAAGATGCCGTCATTGCAAAAACACCAAAGGAAGACTCAACTACACGCGACGCTGTCGAAACTGTCGGACAAGCAGTTACAGAGATACTTGCGCGTATGTGCTATGGGAAAGATGATATCGCTCCACAGCGTCAGCGTCGAAGATAGGAAATTACATCAGGAAAAGTATCTCGTCTAAAGACTTTATAAATGCCATAGCCATGGGGAGTGAAAAAAAGAAAGGTGAGCAGACGACTAGTGCCGAGACAACGGCAGCTTTGGCTCAGATGACACTGTTCCTGACGAAAATCAAAGTGCCAGAAGTAAGAAGTCGAAGATTTTGAACAGAAAATTCCCACAGTTTGTTCAAAATGATGTCAGTTCTGACAAATTACCAGAGGATCCTCAGTTCGATGACGGTTCGGACTCTGATATTAGCATGGGACCTGCAGAAGACCCTCTCAGATAGGGTCAGGCTACGATGGAGGACTATTTTGTGATCAATTTGGCTGAAAAGAAGTCCGCATCACAATACGTAGCCAGAGTTGACAGACACTTTGATCTGAGCGAGGATGAAAATAGAAACGCTGGAATCAACATCGAATTGGAAATTACATTGCCAAAGCGCGTGGCTTCTTCGAGCAACAAGCTTAGGCTGACAGACGAAACAAGCTGTGTCTACACAAGCTTGGTAGAAATGGTGTTGCCAAAGCCTTCTGAGGTCGACAGCCTCTCGACAACCTCAAGTCAGTTGTTTTTTGGGGTGGATCTGTCTGGTTTTATGATCTCCTCGGGTTATTCTTTTATTGAAGCACTGATTTCTTTAGTTTTGAAGGCTGTTTTTTAGTTGTTTTTTTTTCTAAAATTTTTGTTATAACTGATGTTTTTATTGCTTTTGATACATTTGATACCAATAAACGAGTTTTACAGCAAATCTGACCATCTTAAGGTTGGGGGTCCAAGCTGGGTGTCAAAGTTACCCCAAAGCCGGGTGACTTTGATAATCGAAATTATCGTTAAAAATGAAGTGCTATCGTTAGAGATGCAATATTAAGCGTTTCAGGCTGCCATCTCGTAGCAAAAGTCGCACTTTTGGCACTAGATTTAGATTTTTTTTTTTATCACCTGCTAACTCCTAGAGGGCCTTAAATTCTAAAACTATGTAAAATTCGTCCCGGTTGACGGTACTTAAAAAGGGCACTAGGTTTTACGATTACCTTTCAAATGGGCCCTCTTACAACATTCTATGATCACTGATTCGATACGGTCACCCCTGAAAAAAGAAAGAAAAAAAACAATAAAGAAACGCCAATGCTTTCTATCCAAAAAAAAGTGATTTCCCCTATTGTTCAAGACGGGTGACTGTAATTCTTCTTTAGAAGGTTTCTGTCATGATGATTCCAATGGTACACTTTTTGTTTCGATCTGACGTCACTTTTGACGGGTTTCAGGCTGATTTTCGAAATTTTCACAAATTTGTTTTTGCGATCAAATTTTATTTAGATTAACCGAAGTAATACAGCCCTCCCTGAATCAGCTTCAAATGGCAGTTTTCTGTCACTAGTTTTATTTATTTCGCTGCGACCATGATTTATTTACACTTTTCCAAGAGATATTGAAAACCGTATCATTAGTTGCATTTTATATTTATGCACAGTGTTGTCGGAAGACAAACTAAACCTTAATTTTTTCACGATGGAACCTTGGCCCTACTCCAATTTGATCTTAGTGCCGGCTTATTTCGAATCTTGCACGATGTTTCGAATCTCTGCGGCAATTAGTATAGGCGTTCAGCCACTACGCAGGCGACAAAATCGAACTGAGATATTAAACACCGAAAATAACTAGATGAAGCAGCAGCACAATATGCAACATCTTAAACCAATCGAAACGATTTCTACGATTTCTCAGGCTAGCAAAATTACACTGTTTTGTAATTTTGTTACATATTTTTGTCCATACGAGGTAAGCCTAGAACCAGCCAAGTTCTGCGGCACACTTGCGACGGCAAAAAGCAGAGTTTGCGCAAGTAATAATAAAGCAACGTTAGAACAGAATCAACCTCTTTTCCTGAATAACGTTATTACGCAGACATAAAGATTGTTTTATTTAGAGTATCTATATTCAGGGCCGGATTTAAAACTTTGACCCTTCTAGGCCCAAGTGTTCTTGCCGCTCCGTTTCTACGAGATTTTCCGGGAAATTCTAAAAATTTCGGGGATAGTGGAATCACTGGACAGCCAAAAGTGACAGCCAGAACGCAACTGATGAGCCAAAATTAATGAGAGAGGTGATACCGAAGTGTCAGCTGCCTTTCTTGGGAGACATCTGATAGTTTATAAATGGGCACGGAATTCCTGTGCTGTTTAAAATCACTTTTCTGTGAATAGGCATCACGGCAGCAGAGTGCACCTGGCACTTTGACCATAAATTGCATCAGTCCAGTTTTTGATATGAAAAAAATCACTCAGTGATAATTTATTGCGCCCCTGGCATTGTGCACCCTAGACTCGGGACTATTGGTAAATCGAGGCCTGTCTATAATGGAGGTCTTGGAGGAAAGATTGGCGAAATTAGCGCAAGAGTGACCTGAACTGTACGATAGAAAGCTCCCTAATGTAGCGCGATTTAGTTAGAATCGAATTTTTCATATTTTATTGTCATGGTCATAGGACTTTTAGAAACATTAAGATTGTTGTTATTACTATAAAATTATTATTGTCATGTCAAACAAATTTTACTTTTTCCCAATTTTGGATCACTTTGTTATAGATGCAAAAAAAGCAGGTCTTATCCGAATTAGGTAGAAAGAGGTCATAAAGAAGGATTTAAGGGAAACTGAAACTTCATGAGAGGGGGTAAAGAGGAATTCTTTAAATAGATTAGGGTGAAGGAGGAGCTTGCACAGCTATTTTGGCCTCAAGCGGCTTGATGCTGTCATGAGTTGTTAGTAGCAGTAGTAGTATATATATATATATATATATTAGTAAAAAATTACTTGAACTTAAAAAATATTTTACTTTAGAAATATACTTTGGACTCAGCTAGACCCGCCAAATTTGCAGGGCTTTTTTTTTACATATATATTTCATTTCTTTATAGGTAAAAAAAAACCTCCTGCATGTAATCCTTATTTTAAGTTCTTGGATTTGTATAGAAGGACCAAGTGTAGAGATGGCCAAGCTAGGAAAAGATGGCCAGGTGTGTTAACTTTAATTCGATTGGCTTTAGCAGAATTTTCAATTGATAGCAACTTTGCCCTATGGGTTAAAATTGTAATTCGGTGGCGCAAGATGCCACAAAACGCCACTTTGCTATAGCACATGGGTTGGAAGTTTTGGTTTGTCACCGAGGAAAAACCTACACACTCTCATTGATTTTTAAAACAATAATCCTGAATTAGTGAAGGATTCAACAAATGGTATTGAGAAAACAGTCTCCAAAACAGCCAGAAATTTCCAGGAGGCAATTCCTGGCGGATGTGTACCACCTGTCAAATCTGTCTATCTTAGGTGTTTACTCCTTCAAATAATCAGAGGGATGTGCCTCCTTCGTGCTAGCACGTAAAGGTATTATACTCTTTCCGTCTTAAAGAGGTAGATACTCTTGCCTCTTATCATAACCTCTTAAAAGAGACACGACATTCTTTTTACTTTCTAGACTTTCAAGTGTTTCGCAGGGGACATTTCCCATTTTGTTGGTCTACAAACGCAAGAACGTTGAAGAACAGTTCTAAATAATGGACGAAGATGCAATTTCTCTGAAAATCACCCCAAATCGCCGTCAATCGTGTTCCCCAAATCGTGAGTCCCCAAATCGCCGTCAATAATGAGACAAGGAAGAAGAAACACTACTCAAGGTAGAGATTACGAAACTGCGAACGAAAATGGTATGCTCTACGCCACCAAATAATCAGAAGAACAAATGCCATTTATTTGTTATTCGTTTGATGTTGTTAGACTCGATCCGCATACTGTTGTGCTGTTTTTCAAGATAAGGGGGCTCAAAACTACGAGCCAAAGGGATATGCTCCCATCGCCAAATAATTACAAAGACAAGTCCACTTATTTGTTATTCGCGTTCCATGAGGCCAAAGTAATAAGTTATTTCTTGTGGAGCTCTAGGCTCGAATAAGCGATAATAAGCTTTTTCGTCATGGAATAGCTTAGAGTTCTTCATTATAGTTTCATAATCCTCAAGCAGTAAAGAGTTCCTAATCGAAGTTAATTTGCGATTTATTTTCTTCGTTAAAATTGTTCTTATTCACGATAACTATTGTTCATTTTTACAACTGTTTTAGTTTTCGAGGACTACCGTTTTACTAGAAATTGAATTTCGGCATGCTTCAAAGTGGCCTTTATCAAAAGCTAGAGTTAAAAAAATAGTAATGACAAAAAGAGAGGCTAGTTCGCGTCGAAAACGATTCCAAACGAGCCAATTTGCCAAAAGTAGGATACTAGAAATGGATTTTGTCGAACTTCAAAGTAGCTTTTGCCAAACAACCAAGTGAAAAAAAAGACTCATGACAAAAAGAAGTCAAAAGCAAAAAAGAAATTGAAATTCTAAGCACATTCTATAACACAAATATATCCACTTAATAAGCTCTATTGGAGGATGACTTATAATTATCAACGAACTGAAAAATCGCTCCCGCAGAAAAATACTAAAAAGAAGAGAAAAAACTCAAGCATCATAAATAAAAAGACTTCAATCATACAGGTCTCCATCTCCGTTTTCTTCAAAGTTGCCCTGACCAGAGGAACCCGTTGGCTGTCCCGCACCTGCTCCGCCAGCAGCAGGAAACCTTGGAAATAAAATGCAACAATTTAACAGGGAATTAATAGGAATTAAATTGACAATAAAATCCCAAAAAGAATCCAGAAGAAAAGAAAAGAATCAATTCGAAATATAAATGAGCCATACAGATGGTAAAGAATTGAAAAAATCCAAAAAGGAAACGTTTTAGTCTGAATGTACTTGATATCAGATAAAAAAAAAAAAAAATGTCCACAAATTTTTCATGTTATTGTGATTTTTTGAAACTAATTATTTTTTCAGAGTCAAGCGTAATCCTAAATTATCTGAACCAAAGAAAAATGGATACAACCAATTGGGTATCTTAGAGCCTTACCTGAAGGCTAAACATACTTAACACCGGAATTAAAATGAAAAGGCTGCAATACGTGATTCTATAGGAGTTGAGTATTGAGTGTTAAGTTCGTGGTAGCAGTGTACATGATTTTGTAGTTAGGTTCGTTTTTTAGTCCCTTCTGAGGCTAAGTTTTTTTTTTTTTATTCCTATATTCACGGCACCAGATACTTAAAAGTATCTGATATTCTTCTATTCATTTACATTGTTCCGAAACCTCGAGGTTTCAAATGTCTGTTGAACCTTCTTTTGAAGGAATCGGCAGAGGGATTTGTAGGAATAATATCCCCAGGAAGATCGTTCCAGATAGAAGTGCAAAGCCAGATGAACCTCTTCCTCAAGTACTCAGTTCTTGCCGTGTCCTTCTTTAGACGATTGGACCGATCTGTGTGCCTTCGCGTATGCCTTGTCGGTTGGACAAAGGGGGGAACAATGCGAGAAAGCTGGTCTGAGGGAGGCGAATTCATGTACTTGTAGAAAACAGCCATCCACGCTACATCAAACCTTTCATTTAGAAGCTGGAGCGAGTCATGTGTAGAGGCACAGCCCGGCCTGTTTACCCTATTCTGGATTTTCTGGAGTGTTGCCAACAGCGTTTTCAGGGCACCAGCATATAGCGGGTATCCATATTCAGCTGGGATTTGATGCAGGATTTGTAAAGTGGGATAATCGAGCTGGATGGAAGAAGGATGCAGCGATGAGTAACTCCGAGATTTCTTGCGCAGGAGGTTCTCACCCGATCAATGTTGTTATTCCAAGAAAGATCAGCGGAGAAATGAATCCTCAGTAGACGAAGCTCGTTGACTCTCTTTAAGGTTTCATTTTTGAAAATGAAACTGGGATGTTCAAGATGGGTGTTCACTGGGATGATCGGGTAATAAGAATCTCCTTTGTTTTCGATGAATTAAAGTTGATCATCCATGTATCAGGCCACTTTTCGATTTTATAAAGATCCTTCTGTATGGAAAGGGAGGCTTGTGTTGGGTCTTCGTGTTTTGGGATGGCTGAGTGTCTCGTGGCATCGGCGGCAAAGTGATGCAGAGGGCTTGCACGGCCCTCTTGCAAGCCCTAATTATTATTATTTTATGTTGACTTGTTTGATCATCCTTCCTCCATATTATGCTGTGGGATTTGGAGGGCGTGTGTGTTTGTAAAGTTTTTTGTTAATAGTTGATAAGAAAAAAAACTGACTAAATAAAATATAACATTTCCCGTTGTGTAAATAAACCAAAACAAAAAAGTAAATTCAATAATTCGTCAATGGAAGATTTGCTCTATTTCCCTTTGTGTCAAATTTTACTTATTAAAAAAAATCTAGTAGTTACTTTTGAAACTAACGACAAAACGCCTAAAATTTGAGCAAATTGACGATTTTCCAATATTTTCTTCTGAACCTATACATGGGCATAAACTATGATGATGCCATCTACATATCGATCGTATCTTTATTTCTACATATTAAATCGTATCAAGCCAATCGTAGTTTAGAATTATAAAGATTATGCTGAAAGCTACACTAATAAAAGCTTAAGTGGACATGGATTTGATCTTGGGGCAAAAAGGACAAAATCAATAGACATACTACAGTCCAAAATTATCAAGTTCTTTCCGGGTAGGAGGAGGTTCTTCAAAATATCAGATAGAAAAAAACATAAATTGGTGATGTAACAATTTGTTAAGTTATCAAGACAGTAAATATACTGAAATTTTTTATGCTGGTTTTGACTTTCGTTCCTCCACACTCAAACTATCTTTCAAAATCACGGAATTTGATCCTCTAGATTTCCAATTGGAAAAAAGCAATCTTTCACTATTCACGGTGGCTGTGTTACTAAAAATTAAAGTAAATTTTGTGATTCAGCTTCAACACCAAATACTTCCTTCAAAAAAAAACCTTACCATGCATAGTTACTCAACCTATTCTATGAGTATAATATCTACCCGTAAAGCCTCCAAGGGAGAGATTTCATGTGGCTTCAGGGGCAATTTTTACAAGTAATTGTACAACACATCCCCCACGATTTATTGATAGGCAATATGGCAAACAGGCAGAAACATGATACGGTCAGATTAGATACAAGACATACCGCACTGAGTATTTGAATTAAAGCGTGACGATGCACTCCCACTTGGAATAGGCCTATCCCCAAAAACCCACCTCTTAATTTCTTGAAAAGAACGTTCAACAAACACTTTGTTTGGATGTTTGTTATGGAAAATGATGGGCGTGGTGGGGGGGGGGCAAAAGGGTACTATAAATTGGGTATAGAACTGAATAGAATAATAAAAATGGGTTGAAAACTGAATAGTAGCAAAACCAACCCGAGAGTTTTAGCAACTTGGTGCTATGAATTATGTTACAAAAATTACAATTATTATACAATTAATAAAAATTACAATTAATTACATATGGGTAATTGCTAAATGTCTTCTTTTCTGTTTCTTGTTCAAAGCTCATTTTTTCCCGTTACTTCCTCACAACATAGTTGTTTCATGCTATAATTGCTCACCTGTTTGGTAATGGCATGCTAAATGAATTTAAGATACATGTGACAGCAAACATTTTCTCCCCTACAGTACCGATGTTTTTGAGTGTTAGGTGTTAAGTTTTTTTTTCATTTTTAAAGTTTGATTTATTTTTGTTTGAAATAAAACAGTTCTCCAAAAAGAAGAGTCTTTATAATGACTCCCTAGCAATATGTGGCCTTCTGGGACCACAACCTTTTGGTGGTATACGACGTCTGCCGAGGATAAAGACGAGGATAATGACATCCTTTGCTATAAAGCGCGATATTGTATCTGATAATTTTTTGTCTAAAATATGAAATAACGAATGGTAATTACCTTATAGTAAAGTTTCACAACATGTGTAATTGAGAACCACACGAATATTTCACACAATTATTTAGCACACCAGAGAACTAACATTTAATTTTTTCTTTTTTCAGCTGAAAACTAAAATTAAGAACGGAGAAAATTCATTTAGTTTCTTCTTTTTAAGCTGAAAACAAAAAATTTTTGATGGAGAAAATTCATTTTATTCTTTTTTTCCACTCACAATTAAAATTTAGGATGGAGAAACTTCACTTGATTTCTACTTTTTTTTAGTAGAGAACTGAACTTTCGGATGAAGAAAATTCATTAAGTTTCTTCTTTTTTAGCTGAAAACTAAGATCTAGAATCGAGAAATTTTCATTTAGTTTCCTCTTTACACCGAAAACTAAAATTTGGGACGGAGAATATTCATTTAATTGCATACAATTTTAATAGAACAACATTGTTGCTTAAGGAAGGGTAGAGGATGCGTCGATCAAATTTTCATTCTTAGATTAATTATTGAGTAGCGTCGAGTCATCAAACCCCTTTAATCCTCAGTTTTACAGATTATGAGCAAGCATTCGATTCAGCTGACAGAAGAGCTTTAGCGAAGGTCTTATCCTTGTATGATATACCAGAAAAATACACTAAAGTGATTAGTGTTATGTACGAGAATAACACTGCTGCGGTTAAGATAGGAAATGAGGCTAGAAGCTGGTTTTGCATTAAATCAAGAGTTAAGCAGGGTTGTGTTCTATCCCCCTTTATATGGATCATTTTGATGGACTTTGTTCTAAGGAACACGGTATAGGCAATGGGAGAACACGGAACAAAATGGGGAAATAAAACTCTCCTAGACTTAGATTATGCTGATGATTTAAGCATCCTACCTGAAAATGTTAGCAAATGAATGGAATTTTAGAGGTTTTGCGAGTTCAAGGTGCAAAAACAGGTTTGGAAATTAATGTCAAGGAATTCCAAGTCCCTAAGACAAGGAATAAGTGAAGGTGAAAAGGTGATGCTGGGTAACGAAAGGATCCATCAGGTGGCTGGCTTCACTTACCAAGGTAATACCATTAGTAAAGACGGTGGGTGCAGTGAAGAAGTTAAAAGTTGAGTAGCCAAAGCCTAGGGCATTTTTCCCAGTTGATAAAAGTTTGGAAGAACAGGAAAACAAGTTTGCGAACCAAGATTAGAATATTGGAAGCGACAATGATGGCAGTGGTCAAGTATGGCTCTGAAGCATGGGCACTCCAAAAAGCGGATGAAGATTTGCTAGATGTTTTCTAGAGAAATTGCCAATGGATTGTTCTGGGTACCCGGCTGACTGACCGTATTTCAAACAGTTGGCGGTACGTAATAAAAATGTGGTCCAATCCCACTCTCCTTGGCTATAATGACAGAAAGAATGAGATGGCTAGGATATATTCTGCAGACGAAGGATGACAGGTTCCCAAAGATTGTCCTTGTCAGCCAACCGTCTAGGGCCAAACGAAAAGTGGGTCGTCCCTCAATGGGGTAGAAGGATGTCGTTAGGAAAGATTTAAGGGAAATGGGAACTTCTTGGGAGGATGTAAAGAGAGAGGCTTTGAATAGATTGCAATAGAGAAGGAGCGTGTGTAGCTGTGTTTTTTTAACTTGGAACTTCAGTCAGTTGTTAGTAGCAGTAGTAGATACTTCATTTCATTTCTTCTTTTTTTAGCTTAACACTAAAATTTAAGATCGAAAAATTCATTTTATTCTTCTTTTTTCGCTTAAAACTAAAATTTAAGATAAAGAAAATTTACTTGATTTCTTCTTTTTAAGCTGAAAACTAAAACTTAGGATGGAGAAAACTTATGTAGTTTCTTCTTTTTTAGCTGAAAACCAAAATTTATAATCGAGAAAATTCATTTAATTTCTCCTTATATTTTTGGTTGAAAGTTAAGATTTAGGATGGAGAAAATTTATTTGTTTGTCCTTATATAGCTTAATACCAAAATTTAGGACGAAAAAAATCACTTGATCTCTTCTTTTTTAGCTGAGAACTACAATTTAGGATGCAGAAAATTTATTTAATTTCTTGTTTTTTGGCTGAAAACAAAAATTTAGGATGGGGAACATTCAACTTTTTTCTTCTTTAGAAATTAATTAATTTAGGACAGAGAAAATTCATTTTACTCTTCCCTTTTAGCTCAAAACTAAAGAGGAGAAAAGCGAATGTTAAGCAGCATCAAATTAAACTCAAAATAATTGATTGATTCCTTTAGTTCTGAGAGCAATCAGGAAAGAAGAGAAAACATCAAAGTGACGAAAATCTTACCTGAAGTTAGTTCCAATGCCTGTGGATTGTTACAAGAGTCTGACTAGGCATTTACTATTTCCTTATCACCACCAGAGACAGAAAATCAAAAAAGCTATCGAGCAAACTCATTGTTTCTTCAAAGTGACGAAATAAAACGACGTCGAACGAAAAAAATTGACGTCGAAAAAAAGCGACGTCGACGTTCAAAGTGACGTCACTAAGAAGAATTAATTGAGTTTGATTGAAAGTCAAGCCATGATTCCAAAACATTTACTTACACTAAAATCGAGGAAACCAATTTGTTGCTTACAAAATAAAAAAGTGAATATACAAAAGCCCCAAAAAAGATTCAAAAGCTATGTGAAAACATTTAAGTGACGAAAGGTCTACCTGAAGTTAGTTCCTATGCCTCGGGATTGTTGTAAAGTCTGACTAAACATTTCATATTTTCTGATGTCAGCATCAGAGACAGAACGACGAGCGAACTTCATAGCTTCTTCGAAATGGCGCTTGGTTATTTCTGGCACAGGGTCCTCATCCTCCACCTACAATGAAAATCCAAAATTAAAATACAAAGGACAGTGAAATGAAATATGATTCTTTGAATCAGCTGAGCGAAGAATTACATAATCATATGTATCATAAGAATGGTTTTAGAACATTATGCATGATATATTTATATGTGAATTAAAATTACATTAATATAATTGTAATTATTATGTTTAATTATATACATGTAATTATGTGCAATGTAATCACACAGTTATCACATATTCGCCTTTATCTGAATATTGATAAGTGCGAGTACTTCTTCTCCCCTTCATTGTAAAAAATTGTCCGTCATCGTCAAGGCCGTATTCAGGGTTTTTTTCTGGGAAGAACGGGGTGGGGGGTACAGAGGGTTTTTATTCGTGGGAGGGGGGAGGGGGTACAAACAAAACTTTAAAAAACGCATCAAAAATTCAATTATATTAATTTTTGTT